>DWHP01000187.1:0-22919 GCA_018247895.1 Parnassius honrathi
ATAAAAATAAATAAAAATACATAAACCGGTGATGGGGTTTCCTTTTAAGTATAAAAACTTGTGTTAGGAGACTCCAATCTTCCATAGCACTTACATTGCTATTTTCATGATCTTTACATAATAATTAACTATAAAAATTAAAACACATGGTTGTATCATCACAGTTCTTATGAAATAGCCATTCGGTTAAAACATAATTTGCAATTATGGTAGTTAAGGTGATGAATTTTTATTTTTAATTAATGGTGTCGAATAGAGTCGCCGACTATTTTACATATTGCCTCCTAGCTAAAACAGTTTTAACAGCGACAGCTGTAGCCACTATATTTTTTCTTCTTTTGTCTACAGTTCAACGGTTAAACTTTATACCTTTATGCAATTTCGGAACTGTATATAAGATGTACAGTTTCTTAACAGCAAGTACATTACTTATGGCATACAGATCTTCTGTATCTTTTTGGTTTAAAATCCATAATTTTTGGTAAATTTCTCTGTGCCCTTTCAACCTCTAGAAATTCGGTTTTTGTAGCTCCACCTCATACAGGAACACAATATACTAAGATAGATTGAGCCAAGGCAATATTATATATTTGATAAAATAACTTTTCCGATTTACTGTTTTAAATTTCCATGTAAGTTTCCTAAGTCTGTTCATGATTAATTCAATGTGTCTATGCCATGACAAATGTTGGTCAACTATGACGCCTAAATACTGGGGCTCAGAGACCTTACGAATTAATGAACAGCTGCAACTAGTACTTAGGGAATCATAGCATGTGTGAATTTTAATTTGAAAATTAATATTAGGCTGAGTTCGAATATAATTTTAAAACATATATAACTAATTTTCAAAGTAATTAAAATAAGCAGGTTTGTGTTCAGACACTTGGCAATCCTAGCAAGGCCTTCTTCAGCAGATCTATGAACAGAATCCCAGAGTCACCAGTAAATATTACCGCAGTATCACCTGCATAAGAGATTATGTTGCCCTCGTTAATGTCCATCTTGGTTAGATTATTTATGTAGATTAAAAACAAAGTAGGACCCAGGACACTGCCCTGTGGAACTCCGAATGCTATGTCTGATTCATCACTTAAGTATTCACCTGTCTTTACTTTGTGCATGCGATCCTTAAGATAGTCTTTAAATAAATCTAAGTAAGTACCTCTTACACCTATATCCTCAAGCCTGTACACAAGGATTAATTTTACATATTTCCAAGAGATCCTCTTTAGCGGCAGACTTGGATTGCAGTGTGTAGAAATCATGAATCTTGGATACCTAAACGGGTTAGCACCATTTGGTCCGCACATTTTGATAAATCATATTTCATACGCCAAGTTATCAAGAAAAGACGGTTAGCCGATACTGCTGTACCAACTTTGAACCTGTGGGAGATAATGTCTGGCTGTGATTATATCAATAACCAATATTATTCTTAGAAAGATAGAAAGAAGACTATTGCAGTAAACCAGAGAGACCGACGTAGTCTAACGGATTAGTAAGCTGAAGTGGCAATGGGCCGGCCATATAGTTCGACAACCGATGGGGGGGAAAGGGTTCTGGAGTAGCAGCCCCAATAGACGAAATGACGACCTGGTAATACATGCAGGATAGATCAGAACCGTGGTTTGTGGCACTCAGTGGGGGAGGCTTATGTTCAGCAACGGACTTGTGAAGGGCTGTTGGTAATGAATGAAAAAATACTAAAAATCACTTTTACCAACGCTGAACTTATGCGGACTATGATGATTTATTTATCGTTAAAAATATCGATATAGTCCTCGCCTTACGTCGCTTACGCATGTAGACAGCGGCACTAGTGTATCAATCGTGTACAATTTGATGGTATGCGTAAATTCAAAGTACACAAACACAAATGCTCTAGTGTGCGTGTAATATGACGCGATTCAATTTTGCATTTGTAGTGAAGTATACAGTATATTTTTCTTGCGCCGACCTGAAACTGACATATTTTTGTTTAAGAATTAACGCACATAGCCTCTCCAGCTGGTTGAATACTCAAAGGACTAAGGTGGTTGACGTCCCGATTTCAGAGTTAACCCGGAGTACCTTCATCTTTTTAATTATTACTTTTGGTCCGATCTACGTAGAATGAACTTATTGTGTCATGAAATCCTGCAATAGCATGCAATATTTTTAAATATAGATATTTAACTTTATTAATTACATGATCTCAAGCAGGTAATAGTGTCCAGCCTCCTTCTCTATTAAAATTGGGATGTTTTTAATTTCAATATCCTCATGTATCATCCTTGATAGGAATCGATGTTATTTCGCAAGGATTTACGGTCTATTTATCTGATGTAATGGCAGGGGACGTTTAGATTTTAGAATTTATGGAATCAAGGGGATCCTGCCTCCTCACCGAAAATTGTTTGGCCGATTATCACTTGCCAACCAATGGTTCGCCTATTTTTTACTTTGACAAGTAACGATTGTCATATTTTTGTATGACAACCTTTCATTTGGTAGAATTATTGTTAAGCTGATTATTATAATTACACAATATGTTCGGGGCACTTATCATTTGTCAAATCCTTCACTAGGCCAGACCACTTTAAGGCGAATACGTAGGTCACTCAGTAAGTTTTGAGATGCTCGAAATTTAAAAACGGAACGCATCCGTGTTTTATGTTTCTAAAAAGCAAATTTATTTAAAAATAAAACTCCATAAGCCAATTGCTCAACATTTAAAAAATCAAAGTTCTATTAAATTTTCTGCAACGCTTCCTGCGCTTTTCATTTAAAACGATGGATCTTAACCGTGAACATTTGCGCGCTATGATCTATTATGATTTTAAATTTGATTTAACCGAACAATTAAGTTTACAACGATTACAATCAGCATTAGGGGAGTCAGCTCCATCACGCGCAATAACTTTTAGATGGTTTGCTGAATTCAAAAGGGGTAAAATTAACCTTAAAGATGACCAAAGAACCGGGGCCCCGCAAAAAGCAGTAACGGCACAAAATGTATGGACTACTGAAATTTTGGTTCGAGAAGACGGACATCGAAGATTGTAGGCATTAGTTCGGGTGCAATTATACCATCCTACATCAACATGTTGGAGTGAGGAAGCTTTGTTGTCCTTCGTTTTCTCTCCGAAAGCCAAAAACAGACTCGTATGGATTGGTGCCATGAAATGCGTCTACGTTTTGAAAACGGGGCATCCAGGCGCGTTTCAGAAATCGTTACTGGTGACGAGACATGGATCTTTCAATACGATCCGGCAAATAAAAGGCAATCATCTGTATGGGTCTACTCAGAAAGACAATTACCGACAAAACTGCAAAGACCTCGCAACGTCGGCAAAAAATTATGCCTAGTTTTTTTCGTGGAGCGGACATTTGTCGACGTCAATGCTGGAAAATTGTAGGTCAGTCAACTCTGAACGGTATACTACAGTTGCATTACCCAAAGCTTTTCAAGTTGTGCGGGAGAGAAGACCAACGACCGGGCTTCGGGGAATCATGCTGCATCACGATAACGCCTCTTCACTTACCTCCCTTAGAACAAAAGCATTTATTGAGGGATCTGGTGCTGAAGCTCTGAGTCATCCACCCTACAGCCCTGACTTAGCTCCTTGTGATTTCTCTTTGTTCCCAAGAGTCAAAGAAATAATAAAAGACAAGTTTTTTTTCAAGCACCAAAGAAGCCATTTCCAACCTGTCAGATCAAGAGAAGAGTTGGTTTAGGCGAATGGAACTTTGTATAGAGCATGATTGAGAATATTTTGAAAAGATGTAAAATAAATATTAATAGTATCTAGAATACTGCTTTTATATCTCAAAACTCATTGAGTTTAGTACTACGTATTAGTAGTGTTAATAGGGTTACTAGTATTTATTTTACTATGATTCATACGTCAGTAATAAATAATGTGAACTATATTGGTTTACAATTCGTAGGCATATAATATTTTTGTGTAAACGTATTGGAAATAAGTATCTAACTTATGTGCACTTTGAATTTAATACAATTATATTAGCATTAAATTCATCTAACTTTAAATGTGGTGGAGCCACGCTACAGCTATATTATGGTCGCAGCAGGAACTATTTAGTCGTCTCGACCGGGGAACGATCATACTTTAGTAGAAACAAGCATAAAATAGCAGCTTAAATCCGCTTTATTTCGTGTGGTGGGTGTAGAGAACCGAAGATCCTTTTACTCGCAACGAGATATCCCATATTGATCCTCACGGTTGACTACACTCAACATTTTGATTCATAATTGAGGACAGATTTAGGTGTCAACTTACCATCAGGTGGACTGTGTGCTCGTTTAACACCCTTTTTCTATATACAAAAAAAATAAATTTATCTTCAAAAACTACATTTATCCTCATTTAAGAATAAAAATGCAGATGCGTTGTCATACCTGAGGACTACGATGGAATGCCTCGTTTCGAGTGGACAGGGTCTCCGGTTCTCTACACACACCATACGAAGCAAGGCAGCACTAAGCTGCTATTTTACGACGGCATTCTGTGAAAGCGTGGTCCTTCCCTGGTCGAGCCGACAGCTACAATATAGCAGCGGCGTGGCTCTGCTATGTGGAAATATTATAAAATAAATCTATTTCATATGTTTTATATATGATAGCTTCGCATATTATGTACAAAGATCCATTTTTCTATCATAATGTTTTATTTTAACCACTATTATCTAACCTTCAAAACAAAACCTCCACATATCGAAATAAGTACTAATAAATAGGCTCCTTTTTGTCGTTTGAGATAATCTTAGTGTGCTTCGGTAAATTCTATACCCTAAAATCTAACTTTTACTCACATTTTATGTTTGGATAAACGCCAAAAGTTCCTAGAGTGGGATGTCTGTGGTTAAGAAAATTACTTAAAATGTCCACTGCTGCGCTGCGTCAAACAATATAAAGGTAATCTCACCTACATATATTACATGCATGCAAATAAAAGATATAAAAGAAAGAAATAATTTCTCCAACTACAAACCATGCTACGCAAAACCACTTACTAAGTTATTAAAGAATAAATATTTAAAATCAATACAAATAAAAGAAATTAAAGTGTCTGTTTGTAATGTATGAAGTGTGCGGGTTGTGTGTGTGTACTCCCTTTATGGAGGATATCACTTAATATTTTAGTTAGATTGTTTCGTCATAGTACCTTCAATACATGCCAAAATAACATTTTATTAAATGTTTATGAAGATATATTTTTTTACAGGATTAGCGTGACAAACGAGCACACAGTCCACCTGGTGGTAAGTGGATGCTGTGGCCCATAGACACCGACATTTAACCTCGATTAAGAATCAAAATGCAGATGCGTTGTCACCCTTGAGGACTAAGATGGAATAAGATACCTCGATTCCAGTAAACGGGTCCCGGTTTTCTACACTCACCATACGAAACACAGCAACATTAAGCTGCTATTTTACGATGGTATTCTGTGAGAACGTGGTCTTTCCCCGGTCGAGCCGACTTATTTATGCTACAACCCTAATATAGCCGCAGTGTGGTTCTACCACGTATAAATACGATATATGTATACGGTACTTGTCATAGAATACTATAATACACGGTACTTATAATAAATAACCTATTTTTGAAATTTTTGTCTGTCTGTTTGTTCCGGCAAATCTCGAAGTCCAGCTATGGACCGATGTTAACGGAACTTTCTACTGGCAGATAGCTGATGTTTTAAGGAATAACTCGGCCTAGTTTTATCTTAAAAAAGAATTAGGGTACAACGCAAAAAAATTTAAACCCACAAAATCCAACCGTAATAAATTCCATGCGGGCGAAGTCGCGGGGAACAGCTAGTAAGTATATAAATTTATTAATTTGGCTTTGTACGTAACCAAGTCATGACAAAAAATTTTTCGTTAAACCACAACAGCGATTTCTTTATAACAGTTTCTAAGTAAAGATATAATGTATTAAGCGAGGGAAACATATATTTTACTTCTACCTTCTAGCATAATGCACTAGGTCAAGGTCGATACAAGCCCGCGTCAAACCCTTTAGCTCTGAAGGCGGGCGAGCTCTAAATAGTTTTTTCTTCAATTAAGTTTCAGTAAGGGTTCCTCGGAAAATTATAAAGTGAATACAAAGAGAGTTTTGAGTTAATCAAAAGTGCTTTTTGAGATAAAAGGCTAAGGGGTAAATAATACATTTACACCCTCTCAGAAGTGAGAAGAGGCCTGTGACCAGCAGTGGGACGTATATAGGCTGTAACTTTACTAACACCTTCATAGGTAGTGAAAGTTAACCACTACACATGATGTATTGCTACTAGAGGGGAATTTGTCGTAATCGCCAAGCCCTGCTATGCAGGCACGATAGCAGTACCTTACGTCTTCTACTCTTTACTCAACTCCCTGTTGCCAGCCTGGGTCTATTAACACAAAATAACTCCTTCCAATTACAAAAAAAATAACAGTTTATTTTCTTTAAAAAACCTTTGTAAAATATTAGTCGAGATGAGCTTCTTCACGCTTAGCTAGCCTAATTGACGATCGCTGAAACACGCCTTGCATCTTTGGCGATGTTTCTCGTCGCAGGTCCAATTTTTTTTATACCTGGAGGAAAAAAATAGTTCACCTATTCCATTTTTCGGAGAACACCGTATCTTTCTGTCATTTTCATTCATAGTCGCCTGTTACGACACTTACGGGATGTGATGGTGTGATAAATTCTATTATGCTACTACTTTACGGGGTTAAATGGTTACACTGTTATGTAACATTAAATAAAACGGATCTCTACATTACCAGTCATTTTTTAGAGATAGAGCCTACTCGATTATATTATCATTTCTCTTATTCACACTAAGTAATGGAGAAGTTAATTATTTTAATATAGTCTTATCAAGCAAACTATTTAATTTATAAGTTCATTATAAATTGTCTTTTAGTTTGAAGAATCGACAACCGATGGGGAATAAGGGTTCTCGAATGGCAGCCTCGTACTGGCAAAAATAAATGAAGTGGCGGCTACAAGCTACAAGACGGAGTCGGACCTGGTAGAAGAGATGCAGATGACTTAGTTCGTACTTGGTGGCATTTCTAATGGGACAGAGCTATGATCAGCAGTGGATTTGATGGTGATGATGATGATATGTTTTAAAGTAAAGAGATGAACGTCCCTCTTTTGGCCACATTTTTTATTTCTGGGAGGGTTATTGAGTAATTAGGTCACCGCGGTTCTCAAGGTTGTCGGACTTCACACATTCTTGAAATATTTTATTTCAAAGACGTGAAGATTTCACTACTTACGATTTTATCCTTTATGAGCACTTCACAGCTGGCAGGAGTAACACTCGGATTGTTCGCGTACTATAAAGTTTATGACAACCGCTAAGCATTGCCACTCCTTTACATTATAAAATTAAAATAATATATATATAAGAAGAAGAAGAAGAAGAAGAAATTATAAAATATATTCCAAGCCGTCATTTAATCTTCAATATTTATATTCACATCATTAGGCGAGTATTTACTTTAAAAAATAAGCGTTTCGTATTTGCAATCATGTCAAGTAAATTTTATACATATTTGGCATATAACACTTGTGTGTGCTACTTCCACTAAATAAAATAAGCAGTTAAATATGGGAAAGTATTTCACGATTCCTATATTTTCCCATTCAAAGTGATTAAATGAAATGCTTCGAGAGTTCCCCTTTAGTATTTCGTGAGGCGTAACAGGCTAATAGAGAATCCAGAGCGTGACGTCATTAAGCAACATATGTGCGGACTCCGCGACCCCTAGCGTAGGTCTCTGACCATTGTCGGGCGGATAGCAGCCCCAGTAATTTAATCGAATTCACAATAGATGGAAATATATGGAACTGGAAATCGATATTTTACTATTCTTAATTTAAGCACATAAATAAAAATAGTCGAGTCTGTGTCTACTTTTGAGCTTCCAAATGATTACTGTTTTTTTTTTGAGTTAATAATGAAATTAACGATAAAAGCATGCCTGTCCGTGATTTAATACTAGATTCGTATGAAAATTACCAGTTTATTTAACTCCTAATACTAATACAGTGACAACGAGCTAACATTACACGCAATGGTACACGAATGTACCCTATAGGCCGGTCTTAAAGCTCGAAAAAAACGATAAATTATAGGACAGAAAGGTTTCGCAGTAGAAGCCTTGTTATTGTAACTAAATAGTTTGACAACCTGGTAAGACTTGCGAGAAGTTGGGGATCGTGTTTTATCGCATTCCGCGGAGGAAGCCTCAACTTGGACGGAGGAAAGTCAATAGTAAACTGCCGGCTGTAATAATGATAAATAATAGATGCATAGCACTAATAGTAGAAATATGTAAGCGAGTAGGCAGCACATAGTTCATTTAACTTAATGAATTGATACAACATTAATATGCCGTATCGTTTACTTTTGTAATGCCTTCTTTAATCACGAAGATCTATTGATTGACGTTATTTTAAACTCATTGTATTAAACAAGGGTGGCTAACGTCCAGTAGTGGATTTTTGCGAACCAATAAAGAAAGAAACAAGAAGACGACATTTACTCGAAAAATTAAACTCTTTTAAATCGACGTTAATAAAATTATATTTTCTTTGATAATATAATCTGTGTTCAAATATCACATTAAGCTATCAGTTCAAAAGAAACACAATAAACTACAAAATTAGCCGCCATATTTTAAGAATGAATGCACAAATACACTAATCCAAATCAACGCGCCCTCATTGGGGCACTAAATACCCCGAGGGTGAAGCGAAATTGGCAACATTCATACGTAATTGCATTCAGGCTGCAAGAATCCTATAGCGAGCCGCCCGCGGAGTTGCACCGCTTTCAATACCTACATTATAAGAATGTCACAGTAGAAACGAAATTACTGCTATTATCAGGGGTTACTTCAACAGATTAGATGCTATTTTTATACGTGGTAGAGCCACGCTTCAGCTATATTATGGTTGTATGGGTGTAAGATCACGTACAAGCGAAACACGACTTTGTAACTTAAAAAGTGAAACGTAATTTATACGTAAAATCTGATGCAATATATACATTGTAATAACATAGTGTAGACAGTGTTACACATGTCTAAATAAAAAAGGAGTAAACTTCGTCATCACAACAATGAACTGGAGGGACAACTTTTTTTTTTAGAGAATAGATCCTTTTTATTGAAAGCGAGGCCGTTCAGTTCCTAAAGAATGACAACGAATTTGCATTTTAATTCTAAATCGGAGATATGTAGATGTCTGTGGACTACAGCCAACTACAGCATACACTGTATGCTCGTTTGTCAACCCGTATTTGCCTAACCTGTTATTCTATAATATAATAGAAAAAAAAACATAACAAGCAGAGGCGAGCGTTTTTACAATGGACTACACAGAAGCATTATGTTAAAATATACGTGGCTTAGTGATCAACCTCCTGCGTCCTGGGACCAGGTTTGATACAGCTAAAAGCTGAAGTGAGCTTTCGCAATAACAAATTCTCAAATTGCATACCTGTTTTTTTACATTCCTTAAAAACAAGTAGTACATATAACAACAAATAGTACAGTAATACAAGTCCAACAGACCAAAGTAAAAATCATTATGATGCATTTAATATGTGGTTTTTGTACCCCAAATTAAAATAAAAAATTCTCAAACAAACCGATCTCGATCAGCTGCCCTCGGGGCATCCGTTACCTGTGAAAGTAAAATACGAAGTCAGCATTTATATTCATCATTAAACATTTATTATGTACAGCGTTTCAAACAGTCTCAGATTTCCGGGTGGAATTTCTTGAACAGAAACTGCAATGGAAATTTCTATTATATTGAATCTGGTATAGAAAAAAATGTACATCATATTTAACATAACTTATCAGCTTTCTTAAGTCCACTGCACGATATTCCCACGTTTTCTTTTTAAATATAAGTAAGGGTGAACCACCAGTGCATAGTCCTCCAGATTTTGCGGCCCACATACATGTGTATATGCTACAGTTAAAACCAGTTTTTAGATACACCCCTTTTCCTTAGTTAGAACCAGTATTTACGTAATGCCTTTGTTATAACTAGAATTAACTAATACTCAAAATTGGATATCAGGTAAAACTAGTTCTTACTAGACAAAACGCGTTTTTCCGAAGCGAGTCAGTTAGAACTGTTCAAGGCTTTGATTGGATGTGATTTGATTGCGTTACTTTAAACTTTAGCTTGCTTAACGGATCTGAGAATGAGCGATTATTGCAGATAAGATAGGTCGAATCTGTAATGAAACTGAGCTTACTACAGATCAGTAAGTGTTCGACATTGGCAGTATGAACGAAATAAAAATGTTTATTTTATTTTATTTCATGTATTTGTAACACATATTATTTCAAATTCTTAATCATTCTCCTTATAAACTTTAATTATGCCAAATCTCACCCTCCTCCTTGCGCGCAATGTGCTTAAAACCCCTTTTTATATATAGTTTTCACGTCACGTATTTATATATAATGTCCTCCAGACCGAACTTCGGTCACGGTGGCCAGTTTCAATGGAGACTAGCTATCGGCGCAGGATAGAATTAAAGTTCCCAAGTGTATGCGCAAGCACAGATGCGCACTCTTTATTCCCTCACTATCATAGTCCGATGGGACGATAAACCATCACGAACGGAGAGAAATCAGGCGCAGGACCAACGGCTTTACGTGCTTTCCGAGGCACGGGTGGTAAGATACCGCCAATTTCCTGATGCCGGGCAGGTCCGTTGTCCTCTATTTGGCCCGATCCGGGATTAAAACCAGGGACCTCATGATCAGCAGTCGCCCTACTACAGCCACTAGGCCAATGAGGCAGTCAGTAGTATATGATTTGGTATGAAAATTAACTTGAAATAAAATGTACTCAATAACTCAAGTAAGAGCAGAGGTTCGGGAGTAACCTAACCGAATAACTTTGATTGAATCTTATCTAAAACAGATGCTGAATTGGATTGTTAAACGCTAGCTAGTCTTAAAATTTTAAAATAATAGAAGCTAGCACGTAGTAACTCATTGCGAAGTTCTAAACGCGAACTAAATCATTTCACAACATTAAGTAAACATCAGAGTGCTACAAACTGGAGCAGAAAAACGCCACTGCGGACCCCGCTGCTACAAAGGCCTTCACGTTGAAGTATTTTCCACTATGAGTAATTTAAGGTTCGTTCTATATAAGACCTACTTCTGACTCAATTCATTTTCTCAGTAGTTCAATAGCACCTGACTTTAATATCAATAGGTTTTTCGCTCAGTTATAGTCTCACCGCTTAAACAAATAATGCCTTTTGGTTTTTAATATATAATATGAAAAATGAGTTAATTCTTTTAAAATGTCTGGAGCGCAGCCAGGGCTTTTGTGTGATAGGGAGAAGTAAAAAAAACATTCGTTTTATCCCGCTAACCACTATGTAGGAATTATGCCAAAAGCGTACTGTCTAAGATGCTTTAAGATATTGTAACGCTGTGTGATACCCTTTTAGTCCGCTTGATTTTAATTTACAGTACGGTTCCACAGCAAAAACACTGTTTTATAATAATTAGCAAGTGCTAAAACGTGTTGTGATAAACTCTATAGCATTTTGAATCAACGCTTGTTTGCCACGCATATGGCCAACTTTTTCAACCCTTAAGCCAATAAAAGCCGACTAGCGTACAAAACATTTTATCCACTAGGAACCCTTTGTAAAAATTTACCGGGTCGAAAATTAAAATAAATTAAATTCATAGAATATTGCGAACTATGGCAAAATTATGTACACTTGAAATTAAACCTTCATTTATTTTAAAATTATTGCTATCAGTGAAACTTATCCACTTATTAATTTTTCAACATTTCGTAAATATCAAAATACTTTTATATGAACGATTATAAATTTTAAAACGTATACACAAACATGGAACTTTTTGTAGTGTATATATACATAGCAACGTAAGATTATAAAATATTTTATATTTAAAATTTAAATATGGAAAATGACCTTTTTCATTGAGTCTGTTAAATTTTCAGTGTAAATGTAAAGAAGAAAAAAGAATAAGTTGAGCCAAGTAGTCGACAAAAGGAATACAAATAAGTAATTTGAAAATGTGATTCTAACTTTATAAGGGTACGGTGACAATAAAGACAATGTTCTGTTCTTTCGGCCAATCTGATCACGCTGAGAACTCTCACACCACAACCATTCACAAAACCACTGTTCAACATGGACCTCCTAAATTGCCTCATATTTGCTACAGTTAACACGCTTAGCAAGTAAGATTTTTAGTATTTTTGTTGTCATGTCCGTCTCCTGCTTTAGTATCTCTTACGACACCTACGGGATGATATGTATAAAATAGATAAATCACACAATTCCTACACCTGCGAATGGTGCCAAAAGGTTTCAATTGAAAGCTTAAAGTGTATTTCCATAAGTGTACACGCTTATCCCAGTATAGGGCGATGCCGTGTGGTGGTGGCCTAAGAGAATTTAAAGCTTGTGCAAATGTTTACTAACAACCAAACGCGGAAATGATGGCAAACCAATGGTGTTGAGATCAGGAGACACTTTTTACTGGAAAGAGACATTCTATCTTAGTCTTCAGGGAAAACAACGCATCTGCTTTTTGATTCGTAATAGAGGGTAAATGTAGATGTCTATGGGCCACAGAATCCACTTACCATCAGGTGGACAGTGTGCTGGTTCTATAGACAAACTGAGTATAGCTTGGGTTCGTGAAAGTGCATTTCAAGAACAAGAAAGTTCGTACAAATTTCTCCAAAACCCTCTGAGAAGTCAGAAGAAGCACGTGCCTAGCGGTGGAAGGTATATAGGCTGTTAGCTTTACTTTTTGAAAGTGCCAGGCGTCTGGCTCTGCGATCAACAATCCGGCTGCCAAGCGTGAGGACTAAAGCAAACCCACCCTACAACGAGAGAGGTTCTATGTCCAGCAGTAAGCTTTTACTGGTCGGGAAAAAAGAAGTTTATAATTTACCATTGTTATTTTTTTTCTCACTCTTAGTGTGTTAACTCTTCTCAGAAAATTTCATTACGTTTCGCTTATGAACGTTCTAGTGACTATACTCATTGGCTTTTTAAGCATTTTCCTACAAAAATAAACAGGTCTTTTATATTTATCTTTATTTATACTAATTAGCAAAAAGTCCGAACCAGCGCATTTCTACACCTTGTTAGCACTTTCAGACTGAACGTTCTACATTGTGTTGAAACAAGAAAGTAGTTCATGTACAGCATGTTAATTTCTACGATATTCATTATTCAAATTTCTACGATACGTCATTAATGAAGTAGAATTTTTTAATTATGATTTACAAAGACAGTGATGATAATAAATAAAAACAGAACAATCAAAATAGAAAGTACAAAATTAACACAATGGAAAATATATTTTGTTACTAAAATTTCGTACGGAAACGTCGTTTTGTCTATTTTTTCGACTAGTCAAACATCTTCGTTAAATTGAGGGACGCAATTCAAAATACAAATAAAACAGAGTGCGTCGTAACAATCATGAAAACTGAAATCCAGAACACTGTCGCACATTACAACACAATGTTAACTCGAAACGGAATTCTCACTCGAAATTTGGCAAAATGGAATTCTATTTTCAAGCATCTCCATTCTTAACGGAGTGCAGAGTAAACATTTCTGTGTTGTTTTTGCATTGATTGTTGGTTGCCAGCGCTAAGAGTCCAGCGGTTATCGGTAGAGTCAAGACAAAGAATATTTTGTTTAGAATAATCCATTAAATAGACGTTTTTCGACTTTCGACGGTTTTAAAAAGATCTAATTATTGATCAATTCGGATTCGTATTATTTAAAAAAAAAAACAACACAAAACGACATTACGTTGCGATTAAAACCTTACGTCAAATAATCATTGAAAATTCGTTTTTATAAAAAACCTTTCTCTGCTCATTCTATTTGCGAGACGTAGTAATTTTACGAGACAAAATTCGACCTTTATTGCGTTGCAATTTTGAAAATGGAACTGCGAGTTACACCCGCGGGACTAAAGAGGTCCGCCCAGTTACTTCGCTGAGATTGTAAGTGTCCACGCGTTATAGGCTGCTGTACGGTTAACCCGAATCCGAGCGATTCGTTTATAAACTATTCTATAAACGTTACTGAAGGTTGAGTGAACGTATGGAGTACTTACGGAGCAAGGGGCGCTTGCGGAATGAAAATATTTCTTCGATAAATAATTTGCCGAGCGTTGCTTATGGAAATAGGTCGGAATGTTTGATGTTTACTCTTATTTTATTTAGTTGTAACTGGAAAGAAATATTTATTAACCATGGTTTCAAAACAACCACATAGAACTAAGTAGACCAAAACTGTTAATAAAACTATTCATTTTAATTTCAATGTAGATAAAGACACGTCTTGAGAAGTCAGGTGTCGTTTAACTTAATATAATTTTATTGTATTCTTACGGTACTTAGACCAAAATAATGGACAAAAAATTTTGTACTTAGGTCATTGATATAAAAAAAAACCTTTTTAGTATATCAATAACTAAGGTCTAGTAGAAGTGATAATGTAGCATTTGTGTATTGTATTATATAACTACCACCAAATTAATGGTAGCTTCATAATTATTTTTGATCAGGATTGTCTCTGTCTCCTTGGTGTAGTGGTCGATTGTGAAGTCGAAGTTACAGGGTTTTTTTTTGTCAAGAAATTCTAAGTAACAGCCCGGAGGCAAGAAATTAGCGGTGTTTCACATTCGTTCTTCGGACAACATGTAAGTCGTTAGTTTTACGCCTGATTTCTCAATACACGTGAGTGGAGGGAATAAAAATTACACCTGTGCTTGCGCATAGAATCGAGCACTACAATCCTCTTAGGTCACTCGTGACTGCCCGCCATGATTGAAATTCGGTCTGGAGGACATTATTATAGCAGTGGTCTGTATTTGACTAAATAAAAATAACCTTAATTCGAATCAAAAAATTTATAATTAGATATCGTCTCTTATGTTGTCAAGCTTTAAATTACGCACTACGTCCAATTTTTGCACACTTTCACATAAAATTTAATGATTTAGCATTTTTCATTTTAGAAAAATAACTTTAATTTAACATTTCAATAAGCCTACTTTTTATTCATAGACAAATCACAAAATGTAATAAATATAAAGCTCGGATAGAATATGTAACAATATCGCAGCTTCAAAATATGATTTAACGGTCCAGAGTCACGTCTCCACACGGTAAACCAATATATAAGCAGCTGTTAGAAATCGCTCCGCAATACAACCACTTTAAAGTGATCCATGATATTCTTGAAAATTCTATTTAGAGATGAATTATTATCATAACGAATATGAAAGCTCAATCGACATGAAAATGTTAGAATTGTGTTACGAATCAATAACAGTGACTGTTTCAGACGCCTATCAGATCGTAATAGGAGATCAAAGTCGCTGAGATGTATAAAGAATTAGTAACTATATAATTATTAAAGGTACATAAAGTTTAAAGGATTAACTCTTTAATTTAATTTTAATCTTTAAACTTGAATAATAACTTTTTCAACATATAACTAACGCGCTATTTATAGTCTTAAAGACCGAATTTCTGTTACGGCGGTATGTATCAACGTCTATTGTGGTACACAGGTGTATAGAACGTACGCGACACGATCGGTGAAAGATAAGGCGCAGAAGCAACGGCATTACGTGCTTTCCGACGGACGAGGGTAAACACCGTCAACTTCCTCACTCTGTCGCTACTGAGAATTTCTTTACAAAAACTGGTAAGAGAGTATCTAGACCGCTTTCAAGCCATAAAGTTTAAGTGAAACATCTAGTTAAGTTCTAAATTTGAATTGAAAATCTGTAATTTTATCAATAAACTTTTGTTTAATTTGAGACATTTACGAAGTATAGATATAAATAATTGATTCACAACCTTCCGCTTAATTAAATACAATTATGTGTCTTACTTGGATTGAAGACGTTTGCGAAGTTTAGGAGCACTTTCCTCCTTACATTGTCTAGAAACCTTACCAGCACACTACGACCTTCTCCCGTATCGAGGAAACATTCTACACACACACACTGCACATGGACAAACGTGTGAACAATTTTGTGTAGGCCGTACCGTCGACGTCATAGGCCGTAGAATGTCTTGCGGGAAGTCTTTCCTGTACCAGGAAGATACTGCTGCTATCTCGTAGTTCAATTTACTACTGTCACTGCTTATCCTACACCGCCACTACACGGTTTGTGTAGGTTACACGAACACTTATTCCTTGCGAAATCAGAACCCGTGGTAAAGTCAAACGCTTAGCCGCTGAGCTACAGGGATGATATCGTAACTTACATGCAAATAAAAAACCCTCCTATCAATACAGTGCCTTTTTAATCTTAAAATACGCATAGATACCGCTTCATCATTTTCTAAGTTTGCATAAGCAGAATGTGTCAAAGCTCCTAAAATGCACACAAATGTAGCTTTCAGAGCTACTATTACCAGGCCTTGGCACACATCATATGGAAAAATGCACTGCTATGTTTCACAATTATATCAAGATAAGTAAATAATTTATTTTTGTTTCGATAGCTTATTTTTGTACTTTTTTCATAACGAATCTATTGTAACTTAAAATTATTCAGTGCTAGGCACAAACCCTTACATTAGATTGTTTCTGTGATATTTTGTGTGTATATAATTAAATTAAAAAATGATAGACAAAACGAAAAGTACATTTGAATTGATTCACCTAAAATCATCCAATAACATGGCCTTGGGTGTACACATGTGTGGGCGAGTGCATGTTCTTACAAGTAGTTCAGCATGGTTTCGGCGTCTCTTAAAATGTATCGGAGTAGAAAGATATGGTCCATGTTTATTTATTAGTCTGTAGTGTGCAGATACAAAGTGTTAAATTAATTTGATTAAAGAGATAGCGTCATAAAAACTATACACAAGGGAATATCACAAAACGAAATAAATGTGGGTAGACGAAGAATAAACGGAGTGAATGCATAATGTATTAGATTAAAACTTCCACTGGCCATTATAATGAACCTGCTTTTCTTTTAATCTGGATTCAGCAAAGCGGCACTATTATACAGACAAAGCAATTCTCTGTTACTGATACGGATTCAAAGCAGACGTTTCTTTATTCGTTTGAACACGACAATTTACCTAGTAAAGAAATAAGAAGGTACGGTTTTAAACGACCTTCAGTCGTAGTTCGTTTGAGTCTTCTTTACTGGGATTGTTCGAGAACTTTCTCGCAGTCGAACTTGTTTGTTGGACATCTGCTAGACAGTTAAGTCTTTTATTTGACGCCTTACTTAAGTTTATCGTAAACAAAGATAGTCGGACATAAAACAAAATGTTTGGTGTTCTCGAAGTCGTGTTGTCCACAAGTTCTTAAGATACTTGAAAAATTTTTAGGACTGAGAATGCAATAAACATCAGAATCCGCTACGTTTACGTAATGATTGACGGAATTATGTTATAACTATAAACCTCCCTAGAATTATGTGTGCTATATCGAATTGATTTTGCTTTGTTGTGTGACACAGCAGCATAGTTTACCTGATGGTAAGTGGATGCTTTTGTCCATATTAACACCTTCATCTATTCGCCATTGAAAATCAAACTATAGATGCGTCGTTTTTTTTTATAGGAGAGGGGGCAAACGAGCATACGGCTGATATAGCATACTTGATTATAAGTGATTACCGCCGCCCATGAGCATCTGCAACACCAGGGGAATTGCAGATGCGTTGCCGGCCTTAGTCGTATCGGTCCGGAAACATCTCTGGTGGTAGTCGATTCCACAAGGAAGTTGTGCGAGGAAAAAAAACTTCTTTTAAATCGCTCGGTGGTGACCGCCAGTCATCCAGATGGTATGGATGATATGGTGAGTTTTGTCTCGATGTGCGATGGTAAAATTGTGCGGCTGGAATTAGTCCGAACAGTTCTTCAGAGCACTCCCCGCGATAGATGCTATAAAATACGCAAAGAGATGCAACATTTCTTCGCAGTGCCAATGGGTCAAGCCGATTGGAAAGACCTCGGCGCCGACGATTCGAACAGCTCTGCGCCGGATACGATCAAATGGAAGGAGGTGGCACTGGGAAGCCCCGGCCCAGAGATTGGAACAGTATTCTATGTGCGGCCTAACCTGCGCCTTGTAAAGTTGGAGGCGGTGAGCCAGCATGAAATACTGTCCCACTCTGTTGAGCACGCCAAGCTTTTAGAGGTCAATTTGGCCTTTTCTTCCAGTGACCACGAAACTGCACGTCACTCGATATGTCGACGCCGAGGATTCCAATACTGGCTGAGGCAAAAAGGGGGAGTGTCTTGAAACTGAGGAAATATGACGAAGGGGTTTTTAGCGGTAAACGCGCAAACGTGTCAAAACATCTTCTGGGGATTAAACTGGACTAGATTTAGTCGCCCCCAGTCCGAGACTTCGTTCGATAAAGTTTCGACTTCAGACACAAGTTTGTCCCGGTACTCTGCGACTTTTTCCCGACAAATATTGGCACGGCCGGTGTATAAAGCATCACCAGTGCTGTCATCTGCATATCAAATGAATGTTTCCGGTTTACAACACGTCATTAATATGCAGATGAAACAGCGTTGGTGATAGCACGCAGCCTTGTGGAACACCAACGTCAATGGGCTTGCAATCAGAGCATGCACCGTCTACAACGACCTTAATGCCCCGATCAGCAAGAAAACTGGTGATCCAATTGCACAATTTCTCGGGAAGCCCATAGGAAGGAAGTTTCGTAAGAAGCGCTTTGTGCCAAACCCGATCGAACGCCTTCGCTATGTCTAAACTAACGGTCAATGCCTCCCCCTTGGACTCTACTGCCTCTGCCATTTATGAGTTAGGTAACCCAGAAGATCACCAGCCGAGCGACCACGACGGAAACCGTATTGACGGTCACTAATCAGCTGGTGATCTTCAAGGTACCGCATGAGCTGGTTGTTAATAATGAATTCCATTATTTTAGAGATCAGAGGGGTGATTTCGATAGGCCTATAGTAGGACGGATTAGATCGGTTACCTTTTTTAGTGATCGGGTGCACGAGGGCTGTCTTCCATTATTTCGGCACTACGCCGAAGGGGTAGGAGTACTGGAAAAGACGCGTTAAAACTGGTGCTAACTCCGGAGCACACGGCTTCAGCACAATAGGAGGGACGCCATCCGGCCCACACGACCTGTGGACGTCCAGGGAGAGGAGTGCTCTGTGCACTGAGCGATGGGTAAACAGGACATCCTGCATGGAGCACTCACTCCGCGGGTGGTCGGCGGTGTGTTCCCCCCGTCATCAAGAGTCGAGTTAGACGCAAAGAGAGAGCCCAGCAGATCGACTTTGTCCTTTGCGGCATGGGCCAGTGAGTCGTCCTCCCTGTGCAGAGATGGGAAAGATGGCTGACAAAATTTTAGGACAGCCTTGGCGTGAGACCAGAATCGATGTGTTCCCGAAGGATGACGAACTGGTTTCTCATCAATTATGTAAATGTGCTCTGACTTTGTCGTGACAATGACACTTTTGAAGGACCTGGATGCAGAATTGCACTTTTTTTAAAGGGAGCTGGTATTTGCGCGAGCCCAGGCCTGGTAGCACTCCCGCTTATGGCGTAGTGCAATTTTACAGGAGCGAATAAAACAAGGCTGGGTTCTGCCTCCGATAGGTACCGCAGATGATGGAATAAAAAAAATCCATTCCCTGTAGCACAACATCAGCGACAGTGTCAGCAACAACGTTGGGATCATCCGGCGAGAAGCAAACCCGCCCCCAAGGGTAGGATGCAAAAAAAGATCGCATCCCGTCCTAGTCTGCTGGCCTATAATGCCAGCAAACACGGCGGCAACCTGCAGAACACAACCGCGATGAGTGCGTGAGTGGCACCGTACTCCGGATCAGACAATGTCCGAGAGCCAAGAGGAGCATCGACGGAGATCCGATATCCGTCCGGATAAGAGGTCAGCAGAAGGTCCAACAGGGAAGGTACATGATCTTCCACATCCGTGATCCACGTAGGCGAGGTAACCAGTTGTGTCAGACGCCATATGCCAAAGCGAAGTCATAAATAGATCAACCCGCATGATCGGTTAAACGAGAACGGCGCCTGTCTGGCGCCTACCGCGCTGCATTCAGCGCGGTAGGTGCCAAGCCATTGCTATTATTATATAGTTAAAATCTCCGAGTATCATGATCTCTGCGGATGGGATCTGTTGTAGCACGGAGTCTGTAGCCATATGGACGTGGTCAATGAGTCGGTCTGTTTAGGTATTACCGCTATGGGACCTATAGAGGCACCCGTAGACGAGGGATGGTCGTCGCTGTCTACGCGTAGCCATAAGATGGACAGGTCCATACCTTCAAGACTGCTGAGGCGTCGAAAACAGATGTCCCCTCTAACATACGCGCAAACTCCAGGCCGGTGCACAAAAAAGTGTTCTAATTTGTACCCCGAGTAGGAGAGATACGAAGCATCAGCCGGAGAGGACACCTGTGTCTCGGTTAGAAAGAGCAAGGCCGGCTTCGCCGTTTCCAGATGGTAGTGGACGGCTTGAATGAAATCAACCGATGTCGCAGAAACTCACGGATAGCGTGGCAGGGGGCGCCTTTGACTAATTGCTCCGTTTGCCCCAAGCAGGTTCAGTCTCGAGCGGAATTTTGCCCCCACCCCCCACAATACGCGGGGCAGCCTGAGCACCCACGCTCAGAGGAGTGGAGTAGCTTGGTCGTGGATGATCAGGGAGGGGTTCTCCAGGGTTGCTGGTACCCTCCTGGGGTAGTCTTGCATTCAATTCCATTACCATGTAGATAGGGGGGGGGGAGGAGGATTGGGCCTTCGGCCACCTTCACTCAACAGACGAAGCGCGGAAGCAAAGCCTACTTCACGCTGGTCTTCTGTGAGGTCGTGGTACCACCTCGGTTTGAGCCGGCCCAAGTGTGCAACAGCAAAGCCGCCGCGTGGCTCTACCACAGTTGAATACCCATAGTCGCCTCTTACTGCACTCGCGGGAGGTAACGGGATGAACGATTCATTTCCTTCGCCACTACACGACAAACGAATCATTGCTTCATCCTTATCATTGAAGTTTGCAATGCAAGACATCCTATGTTATGTTGATCTCTTCCTTAGTTTCTTTTTCATGTTTCTTTAGTGCATATCTCTACGTTACTTTGTTTTATTTGAAATGTAACAATGAATTGCGGCACCCTCGGTGTTTAAGTCATCCTTGCACTTGATCGGTTTTATGATGGAATTACTCCTTATAAGTATAAAATATTGATACTACTACTGTAGGAGTTAGAGCACTAGTGTAGTCTATAAAATATAATCAATAGGGCAAAATGTCCATAGTAACAAATTATTAACAAACATTTGCCACAGCTGGCATAATAAAATCCTTTAATTATCCTCGGACAAAAACAAAAAATAGTGGAAAATTCCCAAGATAATATGTTACATAAATTAAAATACAGTTGTACATAATCATCTTCTTGTAAGAGACGCAGTACTATTTTTTTTTATTTTAGCATTGACACGCCTATAGTAGTTCTAAGGAGACGATTCCTCAAGAATCAGCTATTTACGAATGTGTCTGTACTGAAACTTTACTGTAATCACTGATTTTAGCTTTAATTATTTATATGAAAGATTCATAACACGAAACACACAGAAACAACACAATAACTATAAACATATCGAATCAAATTTTAAGATTTTCTTGAATAATAATACACATGGTATCTCCAAAACCTTCAGTCACACACCGTCCACACAGCGAATCGGGTTTGTAGTAGTGATAATACGACGGTTTGTATACTCATGTGACTGATCCTCGTACAAAATAAGGTTGACAGCCATTCTATTGCGTATTATAATATTCTATGGGTACCTCCTTAACCTCACCTCAATAACACATAAAAGTACCTATTTTACTTTTTGAATAAAAAACTTATAATTCTGCAGGGCTTAAAAATAACGCGAAAATGAAAACGATTGTGTTGTAAACAAGTTATAATAATAATTTACTTAAATAGTAAATGATAAAAGCAAAATTTATTTTTATTTCAAAACTATTCGAAAAAACTTGTAAGTTGGCATTCATGTAAAAGGTAGTCAAATAACTTTTAAAAACCATTGTTGTGATTAACAATACGCAAATCCTGAAAGAGATACAAGGCTTTAAAGTTTTTGGTGTTTCTTGGATTTTGAAAGGGACCTTTAGTTTTCTCTTGGCGTTTGGTGCCCCAAATATCAATAACTGTGCGGATATCTTCGTTGGTCGCAGCATGCAGCACAATAAGAATGGACGAACTGTCTATTCCACCTTGCTTTATCGACGCACTCGCACCACATGATTTTATTGCAACGTTATCAACGTGAACATATTTAATGACGCAGCCTGGGAAATAATTTTCGTATACGTAAACTTGGCCCTCCCGCGTTGATACTGGACTGTTTTCAACAACTGCCGAGTCCAGATGCATTAAATAGTGACCCCATTTGCCAATTTCCAGCGGCGCCTTTGACTTTTCACAAAACATTTTCGCCTTTCCTCGTACCATTATGAGAAGAAAACAAAGTGCAACTCGATGCATTTGTTACTTAGTTAACTACGATACTACAATAGAAAATCTCTAGTACTGCAACAGGTGCGCGACAATTTTTTTCTATGCCCATTGTTCGTGGTACAATGATATCGATTTACGAAGAAAATGGTAACGTGTTTTTCGTTGAAATCATTTCATCAATACACCGGTCACTTGCTCATTTTAATTGTATGGTGAAATAAAACAAATATGTTAACGTCACATTTTATTGTCAAGAAATAATCCAGGAGCGGCCCCATAAAATAAATTTAATTTATTTATAATTTTATTTAGTAAATAATAC
>DWHP01000188.1:0-22916 GCA_018247895.1 Parnassius honrathi
TGAACTAAATAATGTGGGTAGATTTGATTTTTAGAATTGAATGGATCTGTGTTAGGCCGAGTACTTTTCAATCCACCCTCGTAATAAGTTGTAATAAAAGAATTAACGAAGTGTTTAGTGCATTTATTGTGAGCAAACAGCTACTCGACAACTTTTTGCATCAAAGTATGAATCCTGCCTTTTAACCAACACAATCAAACCAGTGGAGCGTTACGCCAGCATTTGAAGTTACCATCGCTACGATAAATAACATCATGAATGCTTAAAACAAGCAATCATCAATTCTACGCTCACAATGTCTGAGCACAAATTAGCACGACGCGCGACGAACGAAACCGAACAAGGTCGAACGAGTGTGTTGTTGCGAAATTTTATGATAATGACGGCTGCGTCTTAACGACCTTGAATGTACTTTCTGTAATAATTAACGCGTCCATATTTCTACTTCACGTACTGGTTTTTTCCTTACGATCTATGAACCTTGAAAAATACACACGATAATGAAGTGACTTTAATTAAAGGAGTGTGTAGCGTGCAAGAGATCATTTACATTAATCAATATTGGTTTCATTGAAATTTTATGCATTATATTCTGTAATTTAGCTCCGATAAAAATTAAAATTGATCTTTAAATCTAGAATGAGTTATGTAAAATAAGTTGTACCATCGGCTTTAATGTTAATTTAAGGGAATAGAATCGCAACCTTTATACGTCCAACAGCTGGGCACAGGTCTCCTCCAATTTCTGAGAGTTAAAGTGCGATTCGTATTTTTTATTTCTTAGACATACAGGTTTCCGCCAGATATATTTTTTCACCGCCGCGAACGTAAAAATACAAAAGTCATTTAAAATATCACCATGAAGAGTTATTTCCAGAGGTACTCGTACTGATGTATTGCAAATTTTTGAACCAATAATTTATGCCCATTCAATTTATTCCTTTATTACAGACTGTCAACGGTGTACGATTTGCTGCGCTTGGCAGACGGGTTGGCAAATGTAGTTTCGTACTATCATTCAATTGTTATCACGGAAGAAGCTGCCCATCTTTTTTCGGTTTGCTTCTGTCACCTCGTACGGAGCCCAGAGTATTATTTGGGGTAGTGGATTCATTTACGCTGCTAATACTCTCCAAGTTGGAAATTAAGCAACTCAAACACTCAAGTTTATTTTAATTATCGGCAGACTACCTTACCGTACCGTTTCAAAATAAAAATATTGGGTGGCATATAGAACATCTATTAGAGAATTCATAATAACATATAGTAAAGAAAAGTTTTCGCTTATATACGTCCCAATGCTCATCAGCACAGCCCTCCTCTCATTTCTTAGAGGGTTATAAAGCAATTAGTTTGCCGCGCTGCTCCAGAGTTCGTTCGCGGTCTTCACACGTCCTCGTTGCATTTTATTCTCCAGATATGCAGGTTTCCTTTATAATACAATGAGTTCCTTTACCGCCGAGCACTTGATAAATCAGCACTTACAATTACATTTAACAATTCCACCGGCAGGATTTGCTCCTGATCGTGGAGCTAATTTACATTCAATAAATTTCACAAGAACACAGATCCAGATCTAAAAAAAGAACAATTATTTGAAGATGGTCTCATTTGGCAAACATTTGTTCCGTGTTCATTCGAGTCCACGGCTCTGCAGCGCCGCTATCAAAGGCTTAAACCCTGAACTACGGAGCTGTCAATGTCATTTTATTAATGAAAAACTATGTCTTATATTAAACACGTTGCTTTACGTAAACGCATTGAAACAACGTAGATGCATTTTATTGCGCTGACTCATTAGTTAGTGAGCCAGACAAAATCTATGCTATTTTCATTACTGAAATATTAAAAGTATGAAACAATAAGCCAAACAAGCAACTTCAAATTTTATGAAAAGATCAGCAGAAGTTATTAAATAATGTCCAACAATGTTGAATTATATAACTAAGCGATATAAAACAATCCGCTCGTGAAATCTCACCACGAATGTAATCTGAGTCTGACAAACTGAAGTCCGAGCGTCTCATTACACGTCATAAAGTCAAAATGCCTTTAACCAACTTAGATTTTATTCATAGCATCATATCTTACTTGACATTATCCATTTTTATTGAAATTGTTTATAAACGAAATAGGTGATTTAATTAGTATGTTCTTATAGTTACTTGCACCCCTATTGCTGTGCTAAAGCCCTCCTTCGCTTTCGGATATAAGATGATAGTATTCGTGCAGTTAAAGAATTCGACTGAATACGTCGCCTCTATTCAACCCTCGCTATCTGTACACACACCGCCGGTAAAGACTGCAAAAAAAATACGTTGCAAAATGTGGTGTTCCTACATGCTATAACTTTAGTCCAACTAGTCAACAATAATAAAAAATGCTATAAACTACAAAAAAAATAGTCCGGTTTCGCTAATTTGTGAGCTATACGCGTTCAGGAGTAATCTTTGCTATTATTGTTAATTTTGTTTGTTAATATTTTTGTATAGTAGACTATTTACATACACTGAGGACATGAGTAACACTTTTAAAAGTTACGTCAGTTTGTATGTCTGTCCGAGCTAATCTTTGGAATGGCTGAACCGATTGTAATAAAACTTACGTCAGTTTGTATGTCTGACCTAGCTAATCTTTGGAATAGCAGAACCGATTGTAATAAAACTTACGTCAGTTTGTGTGTCCGACCGAGCTAATCTTTGGAATGGCTGAACCGATTGTAATAAAACTTACGTCAGTTTGTATGTTTGTCCGAGCTAATTTTTGGAATGGCTGAACCGATTGTAATAAAACTTACGTCAGTTTGTATGTCCGTCCGAGCTAATCTTTGGAATGGCTGAACCGACTGTAATAAAAGTTACGTCAGTTTGTATGCCTGACCGAGCTAATCTTTGGAATGGCTGAACCGATTGTAATAAAACTTACGTCAGTTTGTATGTCTGACAGAGCTAATCTTTGAAATGGCTGAACCGATTGTAATAAAGTTTCACTAAAAATGTGACCTAGCATACATTTTATCAGAAAAATTTAGAAATTTTATTAAAATAGAAATATTGATGAGATGAAATTAATGATTATCTTGCCTCAATAAGGCCACATTAATAGATTCCACCCAGGCGAAGCTAGAGCGGGCCGCTAGTCATAAATGTTATTTTAAAATAAATGTACCTACTTGCGTATACACTTCTTTTTAAATATTAACGCATTAATAGAAAATTTTCAATTAACCAAATGATATAACGTTATTAGGGGATTTCCGCTATTGGTACCGTGCATGTTGATGGTACTGGCTCAATGAGGCGCCATTTTCAGTCCCATTCTTTATCCGTATGGACAGTAGATAGATATGCGATGCTAAATGACTTAGCAGAGAGACAACATTTGGTAATTACATTAGCAATATATTGTGCCCGGTGCATCTTAGGCAGATTTAAACATTAGACGTTATTGAAAATTTCTAAAATTTAAAATATACTTGGATAAAATTTACTCCCGACCGATACAAATATTCTTACCTTAAAATATTTTTTTTATAGGATAGGGTGACAAACGAGCCCACAGTCCACCTGATGATAAGTGGTTGCTGTGGCCCATAGACATCTGCATCTATCAGCAGATGCGTTGTGAGGACTAACCCCGTGAGGACTAAGATGGAATGCCTCGTTTCCAGTAAAAAGGGTTTCCGGATCTCTACACTCACTATACAAAACACAGAAGTATTAAGCTACTATTTGACGCTGGTATTCTGTGAGAGCGTGGTCCTTCCCCGGTTGAGCCGACCCACTCGTGCTACAACTATACTAGTAATATAACTGCAGCATGACTCTCCCACGTTTATTATCCATATAAAATATACCATTTATTTTAAATGTAATAAATGTAAACATATCATTTTTAATTTTACTGAAAATATTAGAAAACTATGCGATATTTCATAACGAATTTCAAACGGAACTTAAGTAAATTAATGCATAATAACAGTAAGAAGCCATCTAAGTATGATGATATTAACTTACATGTTCCCTGACATAATTATTTGTAACAATAGAATTATTTGTACTAAACACGTAATGCTCCGATAGGTAGACCTTGGTTTTGGCTGGTCACCAATCACTGAAAAGGTAGTCAAACACCGCAATGACATTCGGCGTCTTCCTACATTATTTATCTATTTATTTATACTTTATTATGGACTTAATGTATTCTGGCATTCCCTTCCAATAAACCCGGGACGTAAGGAAATAATGTGATAGATGTCAAAAATATTATTATGACAGTATAATGTAGAGTCATTTTCGGTAGAAGTAATCTGGTGTTAAAAGGGGGTCTTTGAACAAACCATACTTATAAATCCGTGTTTTTGTACGTATCTGTTAAGTAACATAAAGTAAAACGCTTCATGTCTATGAAATATAGATAATAGTATTTCGTGCGTGCCAATCAACGTAAATAATAGGTGACGAGTGGCACGCAACGTATAATCCTACAAAGTAAGAAAGGCAGTGAAACAGAAGAGAGAGATTGTGAATAGAACGCCTTCCGAAACGGGGATATTATTTATCACGGACACGGACTAAGGAGCGCGACCTTTCACTTTCTCCGTAGAAATATGCGTCCGCGCATGTTATTTTGCCACGTAACTAATATCAGAGTGACTTGTCGAATCTATACTTTCTACATCACTAATGTAATGTAATTAAAGAGACGCTGTTGCCCAGCAATTAAGTGAAATAAAATATTTTTTTGTTTATATACTACCTTATACTACTACATACTTATACTACTATATAATACTATAATTTGTTTTATTAAAATTGTAATGCCTATTTATCAATTTGTTTTCGTCGTCTGGGGTAATATGTGTTGCAGTAGCAAATGAGCATAACGTGGACAGCCAGCTTTTATGATTTTTTTTTATTGCCTAGTGTGTGCTTAGATTCGCGGTTTATTTTTTCGAACGGCAGCCTCGTACCGATAAGCAGCGTAGAGCAACCGTCGGGTTGGCCTAGTGTCAACTAGACGGAGTCACGACCTAGTAAGAAGTGCAGAAAATTCAGGTGATGCAGGTGGCCTAATACTATGCTTTGTAGCATTCCTTGGTAGAGCCAACGTTCAGCAGTGGACTTGTAATGATAATAAGAATATGGAAAATCGAAAAAAAATTGAAAAAATTTTGCAAACCCTGTTTTTACATTATAGTGAAAGAACATAAAATATGTACACGTTGTAAACCAGCGGAATTTTAGTTACAGCTTTTTGTACGGCGGCGAATGTCTACAAAAGTTATTGAAATTTTTGGAAAAGTGCTGACGATTTTGTTTGTTATAATCACTGTTATGTTAACATTTAACAATTACTGCGGTCACCAACAAAACGTTTTCCAAACACGCATCTCACTTTTACCGTTCCACTTCCTGAATCGATTAATTTGAACATGTCACGTTAAATCAAAACCACAATCGACAAAAATATTATTTTTTCCAATCCACTAACAATTCTATACAAGTTGAAATGCACCGAAATGTGACGTGCACCGCCTATGAAAAGCACCGTAAAATTCAATAATTGTTATAGTTTTATCGATATTATGATTACATTTAGCCATTTCTAATTTTAGGCTACCTATGGCCAAATACTCATACGTCTTGACGGTCATTTGACAGTCATTTGACTTAAAGTGACAGAAACAGCAAGAGACTTAACGGCATCTTAAAATTCAGCGGCGTATGAGTATTTGGGCACTAGTCATTTTTCACTCCTCCAATAACATGAAAACTCTCACTGAATTAATGTTAAATCGGTAAGCCATGCAGCTAGGAACAGGTAATGAGTTAGTTGGTAGGCATATGAGTTAGTTTATTACCATTATACTGTTTGCTTTCAACTAACATACACATCTGCGATTCATTGCGAGGCGAGTAGGTACTCTTAATACCCGCCTTTTGGGAGAGTAAAACAAACTAGTGACTAGTATTAACCCATGTTTAAAATAATTTTGTAAGCCTATCATTACAATATGCTATAACGTATGGTTGGTAATCCGGGAGCCGACAACGCAGGAACGTGAGGAGCTCTACCTAAAAAGGGAACAGCACACTAATATCTATTTTAATGACTATGTACAGTCGCCTCCAATGGGCGTTATATATAAATTTAGAGTATAATTGATATAGTAAGAAATAATTTCACCTCAATATCTGTGTGTGTAGACAGTAGTTATTACGAGAATAGTATTAGCGCAAACTTTGATAATTATATTAGTCAATCTGATGAAAGGCCTTATCTATACGGGTGGAAGAAAGTTCGATTGTGTTGTTCTAGATATTGTTAAAAGGCGAAAACAGAACTTCATCTATGCGCCAGCACGCAAATTATCAGCCATACAAGTGTATTATTTAGAAGATCAACTTTGAAATATATTACATAAATTTATCTGATCTTTCGGTATCAAGACCGTTGAACGGGTTTGTATACACTTTAACGTAGTCGACAAATGGCAGTCGACCATTACTCACATTATATTCACCGTTAATATAACGTTTGCCACTTCCGTGCAATAAGGGGGAATGAGTTGTTCGCGTCCGTACTCCTAGTTTCCTACACGTGGCATATGTATTATATAAAACAAGAAGCATTATTATTGTGATGATATACAATCAAACTGCATATTGTAGGTCAACACAGGTTTAATGCAGTGACTTCGAACAGATTGCAGTGGACATATGAAATACTGCAACGATGAAACTATTCACAGCTGGACCAACCCAACAAGCTTGATGATTGCTTCTTGTCAGTAGTTCAGGTTACTATAATATCAACATTTCTATTAGACGGTGGGTTTTCTCAATTGATTTTTATATAAGCTACAGGTCAACATATTTGGATCTGCTTATGCTGCAAACTCTAAACAAATAAGAATAAAATTGAGTTTAGTAAAAATAAGAAATGTCTTTATTGATGTCATCAGTAGTGCGATTGTGTAACTTTGGGAATCGTCGTTGCCTTCGTTTCGACGTTTGTCGTTTGGTTTTGTTGTATTGCGTAATCGTATCAGAATCGATTATAAGCCAATGTCTTTTAATATTATTAATATTTTATTTTATGTTACATAATGTTATCATAATGACAAACATAACGCAGCTGTAGTGTGGTTTCCTAACATAGCCACACAATAGCACTGCCAGCAGTAGAGCTTAGCTCTAAAAGCAGTAGTGAAGTCATGTTTAGTGGAAGGAATTTATTATTTAGCAGCCGGTTTTTAGTGTAATCCTACCTAACAAACGTGCTTAATTTTGCTACCTAAGACCCGATTGTCATAAAACAAAAGATAAATAAATAAAAAAATTACATTCCTATTTTTAGCAATTAAGAAATCTGGCCACTGTTTCATATTTGGCTACAGTCACCGAATACATCGAGAACAAACGATAAAAATACTTTCACCGATTTGCGGAACCACAAGCTACATAGAGCAAGACGACATGGCATTGCGCTTATACCGTCCCAGATAGTGACCTACTGCGAATAGTCCGTGTACCACTGCAGCGATTCAATTATAACAGTCGCGACCGCTAGACCAAACTTTCAACTCTACGATACAGATGTCTAGCGATAATACAGCGACAACGATTTCCTAGTGACGGCCACTATTCAAGATGGCGCATCAGTAGTACATTTTAACGACATTGTTTTCGATCGAAAATTTAATCCTCATTATTATTTTATCTTTCATTGACAGAAATAGTTTTAATTGAAAACAGTATGTAGTATTGAATATGTAAACAACAATAACAAAAATATGTTTGTATATTTTTATATTCCGGAAGAATGTTATACTCTAGCACTTCTTAGATCGTGGTTCCGTGCAAAACTTCGTACCTCCGTACCTTCGTACGTCGATAGTTTTATATATATATATATATATATATATCGATATATCGTGATTTATTGCGTGATGGAGTGGGATAAGACCCTTTTTTTTACTGGAAACAAGGCATTCCATCTTAGTCCTCAGGGGTGACAACGCATCTGCATTTTTTTTAAATAATAGGGCCTTATATATGAAATTGGCGTGTTTACGGGAGCAATACAAAGTCAAGTTTTTTTTTGTAAAATATATTTAATTAATCAAAGTATGCACCGTTGTTATCGATGCGTTTTTACCATCCCATAGGTAGTTCATTAAACTCTTTGAAGGCGGTTTGGACTGCCGCATCGGAGTTGAATTATTTTCCTTGTAAGAAGTTGTCCAAATTCCGGAAAAAATGGTAATTCTGTTGGAGCAAGGTCTGGGGAGTACGGTGGATGTCGCAGACATTCCAATTGTAGCTCATCTAAGTTAGTGGTTGTTTGTTGTGCGGTGTGTGGTCCTGTGTTGTCGTGAAGCAGCAGTGGCCTAGAGCGATTGACCAATCCCGGTTGTTTAGCAGCTAGTTTTTCCTTCATGGCGGTCAACTGCAAGTTGCTGACAATAGATGTCTGCCGTAATCGTTTGCCCAGATTTTAGAAAGCTGTAGTGAACGACACCGGCGCTAGTCCACCAGACACTCACAAGTAACTTTTTCTGAGTCAATTTTCGTTTAGGGCAGGTTTTGGCTGGGTCTCCAGGCTTCAGCCATTGCGACGAGCGCTTCCGATTATCGTAATCCACTTTTCATCACAATTTAATTTAAATGAATTTAATTTAAGTTTAATTTAAATGAAGGGATTTAAAAAGTAATAAGGAAAAAACACATAAATGACTGTTTTCAAAACTCAAATGTACCTACCAGCTAATTGAATTTATAAAGTGGGAATTCTTAACCAAAGAGGAGATATTTCAGATCTAAATTGTCAGTGCGACAAAACGCTAATTTCTTATGTAAGGACCCAATTTAACGTTATCTTTTTGAGAAAATATAGGTATTTTTTATCGAAGCCTACTTGGGTCACCCTAAAGCCGTGTACATTTATCTACATAATATAGCACATAACGCATAATTAGGCACAGAGTAGCGACATTACCTGGCTGTTCACTTATTTTAATTTTACGAGACGGTGTAGTTGAACGGTGCCGTTTAGCCAAAAGGTTAGGCTGTTCACATTTTACTTTTTATTTATCATTTCGTAGTTGAATAGAAAAACAAGTAAAATAGCATTTATAAACCACAAAATTTTGTAAATAATGCTATCGGCTACATCGATATTTCCAGGTTTGATAAAGAAACATAGAATATACCTAATATTATATTGCGTTACAAATAGTTTTAAAAATCGGGGTAAATTTATAATTTGATAACTAAGTTATCAAAAGTAATTAAATAACTAGATGCTTGGTAAGTTCATTCCTAAGTGTAAAGTAAAAAAGATCAGTGTTAAGTAGGAAGTAAGATTGTAGCTTTTCAACCGACTTCAAAAAGAAGGGGGTTGGGTAGTGTATATAGTAATTGGCCCTTTAAGCGCAATGTGTAATATAACTCTTTATGAATAAAATGAAAACTTATCTTTTGTTTTTAATTTTATATTTTTATCATAAAAAAACAACATTTCTTTCATTTAAAGTTACATTTTTTTTAGTTTAAACCTAAAGAAAGTATCTGAGATCACATAAAATGTAATTATTGGCCCCCAAATCACAGTTATTAGCCTCTTAAAGTACAGTTATTGGCCATCACACAAAAAGGATGTTCATTAAATTGCATAGGACGAAGTCCTAGTTCCAACTGTTCTTTCTTTGATGCTACATAAAAATTCATCATCAGAATGATTGTCACCAATGAAGTTTTCATTATTTTCATCTTCATTTTCTGTTGTGGTGGTGGATGAAGCCTTTGCAACACATTTAGAGTAATCTGCAGCACCTGGATTGAATGGATAGAGTCCGCAAGCTCAGAATCCGTTGATAATGCATGAAGGAGTAATTTTGTCTGTGACTTTTTTTGAACTAAAGCATTTTTTTATAGAAGAGGGGACAAACGAGCATGCGGCTCACCTGATGTTAAGTGACTACCGCCACCCATGACCAACCTCTACACCAGGGGAATTGCAGGTACATTGCCGGCCCTTTAGAAAGGAGTAAGTTCTTTTCTTGAAGGATTTTGCTTCGTTACTACTTCTTCTTCATTTTCCATCATCTACTCACGAACGGCTGATTAAACTTGAACAAAGAAACATCTGTAGGTTGGAGAATTCTGGTTGCATTGGGGTACAAAGCGAATATCTCAATTTGCAAGGAACTAGCCAATACGCTTAAATTATAGGTAATGTGTGACTTATGTCCATCTACAAAAAGTAGTACAGGTGATTTGTTTTTTCACCAAAAATGGATGGAAGATGTGTTCAATTACGTATTTAAAAGTATCTGCTGTCATCCATCCGGATGGGCTGGTAGCATAATGGAATTCTTTAGGTACACTGCTTTATTCTGTCTGGTAATCTTTGGTAGGGATACACAATTGTAAGTAAGAAGACATTTTCTCTGTTGGCTGAAACAGGACTTTCATGTTTTCTTTGGCTTTTCCTTTATCTAAAATGTACACGTTTTTTTCACCTCTCTCAGCAAAAACTGTTCCTGTTGTCGGACTAGTCTGAAAGCCACTTTCATCCGCGTTAAAATCCTTGATGGATCGTCTAAGCCGTTGTTTAGACCTGATTGTTCTAGTAAACTTGTTACTTCAGCGAACCAGTTACGAATATCTTTCTCTGTAACACAAGTGCTTGCATAAGTATCTGCTTCTCCTGTACTTGGTGTGATTCTTGGACGACGTTTTAAAAAACCTTTAAATCACCCTTTCTGAGGATCTTTTGTTTGCACATGGGGTCTCCCGAGGATATGCAAACAAAAATCTTTGAACCGAGTCCAAAATATCGTCAACGTTTCTTGGAAACCTCTTCTACCCATATCACATTCCAAAGTTGTTCTTCTTCATTCGTTAAATATGGGCTTGGTCCAAAGTAGTTTTTACTTGTTGGATTTTTCAATTTAAATTGCAATGTTGCCCTAGGTATCTCATTTTTTTTTGCTGCAGTTCTTAAGGGGATTCCTTGGTTAATATCTTCTAACGCGTTATCCAACTGCTCCTTCGAATATTTTGGTATTTTCGGCGTCTTGTACAAATCTATGCAAAAGTTATAGGAAGAATTAGTTGTTGGACTAGCTTAGAGTTTAGTTATTGGCCCTCCGGCTAACTACTGATCCCGATAGGATAAGTTACCAGGACGTTTATACCACATTTATTAAGGTCAAATTGACTTAAATCTTGAATAAAATTACAAATTATTACAGTTTAGTAATTGGCCCCCCAGGGCCAATTATTGAAAAAAAAAAAATTTGATACAGTTATTGGCCAGTGAACTTTTTTTTACGTTAGGTAGGGACAATCATATGTAACTTTATAATTTACGTAATCCACCCTTTCACCGCTAAAAACATGCAATAAAACATCAGAAACAAACCAAAAAAGTAGTTTTAAGTCAAATAATGGAAAAAAACTCAACTTAATATTTTAACAACCATGCGGCCTCTCTCGGGACAGTTTTAAGAAAGAAAGTTTTTGTTGTTGGTACTGCGCTCTGTTACTATTTTTTTTGTATTACAATAAACTGAGTATTGTTTTATGAAGATATTCGCGTCACTTTCTCTCTCATAACTACTCAGATAAGACTATTTATTTTTAAATCAATGTGCCCAATTACTATCGCCCGGCCAATTACTATATCCACTACCCTACTCATTTGAACTTATGTTTTTTTTTTAATATGTAGTACTCAGAACTTTTTTCTGAGTGAACCAATCTTGATTTTTGTTATTTAACAGTTAGTGCTTCTCGTGTAGTCCCATATAAATTTAATCAATATCTGTCCAACAGTTTTTGACTTATCCTTAAATAAAGCGTACGATGTTCTCATATTATTTAGATTGTAGTCGGTTGTACAAAATTTTAATTTTTCCACTTGTGTTAAAAACTGAAAGGCTAATTAAGCTAATTGGCTGCGACATATATATTAAACAAATCGCAGCAAACCCTTAAACTTCTGTGTACATTAAAACGCCATTCAGCCTATTACATTAAATAGTTACGTTAAATAGCCTATTACATTAAAAATAATTTAATTCCCAATTTATAGCGCCGCGACACACTCGTGCATGTATTTTCTCGCCTCTAGACGCTTCGTTTATATTTACTTACATATAGAAAACATATAAAATATTGACTACTTCGTTATTTTGAATAAAACTGATTTCGCATTTTGGGGTGAAACCAACGATCTCGGGGTGATCGTGAAACATCGAGATCAGTAATATGCAAATGATGGCAAAACCCGTAAAATGAATTTTATTCGCTGCTAGCGATCCGCCCCGGCTTCGCGAGTGAAATTTACAGCGAACGCTAACCGTCTGAGCTACCACCGTCATAGTTGCGTAAATATAAAAATCAGTACTACAAAGTTAATGATTAAAAGTAGGTGATTATTATAACGTTAGTTCTAGCTTCGGTACTAAACCTGAATAGATTTGACCAAGATTGAAAACTTTTTATAACGTGGTATCCATGCTCAGCGGCGTAACGTGTGTAGCAGCTACCGCCCGGTGCAAATGGTGCCAAAATGTCTGTTTCTTTGCAAGTGTTATGTTTTTGAAAATTTTACTTTCTCCCAATCTGCCACTTTGGATCATTCCCCCGCCAAGTCACTGGCCACGCCATAGTCTATTATGGCTGCAGCGCGAACAATTATGTAATAATACGTCATTGAGCGCGAATGGGTCATCTCGACTGGATGGAGAAACCACGTGCGCACTGGAAATCAACATAAGGTAATAATAAAATAAGAAAAATTTATTGTCTTAACTTTATAATGCTCTCGAAACATAGTTCTAATTTTCTTTTGAGTGTAAAACACCTGTGGTAGAAGATCCCACTCTTTGATAGGCATATTACAGATAGTAAATTAAGAAAAAACATTTAATTAATTTACAAATAAAACCTTATTAACAAGAAAATGTGTGCGCGCGTGCATGAATGTTTTTTTATAAAACTGAAATGACAAACGACAGTCCCCGTGATGTCAAGTACCTACTGCAGTCAACGGCCTCCCGCAGCCAGCTTTAAATAAATAAAATAAAAGAATGCCATCAAAAACATAACTTGTAAAAAAAACAGTCTCGCAACTCAGTTTTTCTACCGTAAAAAGTTGTGACTTCCATGTAACACCAAGTCGGTTAATTTATTCAGTCCCTACTTAAGGGTTCTTCTGTCTTAAGTTATTACTTAATTACCTAACAACATTTTATAGTGACCATATCAATGTTAAAAATCTATATTTATATGGAATTACAAAGTTATTTATGCAGTTGGTGTATCTAGAAAACTAGACCGAAATTAAAAAGTATTTTAGTTTTTCCTTGATTTATACACTAAAACACTAATTGTGTTCTAAATTTGGAACTTCTATGTCTGCTAAAAGTGCCTTAGAGTTTTGATAATCGGTCAGTCAGTGAGTGACGAAATTAAGAAACTTTGACTAGTTATACTTCTTAAGCTACTGGATCGAAAATAGCCTGCATTGCTTCGAGAAAGGTATGGTACGACCGTGCCGCTTTTTTGCTTGACTTGGCGACACAGATGAGAAGAAATGCCTCGCAGCCATTACACTGCCTTTTTATACGCTTGTAAGTGTGCGTGTGCGTGTTCGTGTGTGTGCGTGTGTTCGTGTGTGTGTGTGTGTGTGTGTGTGTGTGCGCGTGTGTATGTGTGTGCGTTTGCGTGTGCGTGAGCGTGCGCGTGTGCGCGTGTGCGTGCGTGTGCGTGTGCGTGTGCGCGTGCGTGTGCGCGTGCGCGTGCACGTGCACGTACGTGTGCGTGTGCGTCTAAATGTGCGCGTGTTTGTGCGTGTGCGTGTGTGTGTGCGCGTGCGTGCGCGCATGCGTGTGCGCATGCGTGTGCGTGTGCATGTGCGTGTGCGCGTGCGTGTGCGCGTGCGTGTACGTGTGCGTGTGCGTGTGCGTGTACGCGTGCGTGAGCGTGTGCGTATGCGTGTGCGTGTGCGTGTGCGTGTGCGTGTGCGTGTGCGTGTGCGTGTGCGTGTGCGTGTGCGTGTTCGTGTGCGAGTACGTTCTGTATCTTGACAACGGCGCCACCTACTGGGTCTAATTCTGAATCTAAACCACCCACCCACTCACAAACACAAAAGTTTTATCACAATCGGTCCAGTCGTTTTTGAGTTTTAGCGAGACTACCGGACAAATGTTTTTTTCCACAGACACAGCCCACCCCGTTCCTGTGCTAGTGCAATACCTAGTGTATTGCTCGCGTCAGACATCGGTTCACTCATAAGAAAACAATATTTATAGAATGCGCATGTACGTACTAACTTACGCACTGTTACTACAAATTACACGGAATCTTGCTCGATTTACGTTCGGCATATACGGTGCAAAAATCTCGTAGATTCTACCCTGGAATTGCAATTCCTAGATAGAAGGATACGAAGTCTGTTGCATCTCTGTCATGTATTTGCAGCATTATCTTGGTTTCTTCATAGTTAATAAGTATCTGCTATTGTCAGAAATTTTGGTAATATTCTGAGAGGCCATCGTCGTTATTATAAATATGACTATATCACATGGAGTGTGCATAGTACGCGCATGACTTAATTCCTAACCCTCCTTTTTTACTTCGGGCAGCCATATTATCAGTCGGTACCACTCTCACCTTTGTCATACAACGCATTCTACCGAAACGATTTGCTTCTTCATTCGTAATGTATCTTTAAATACGTACGAGTATCTTTAAATTGAAAATGGAATAATTTGACATCTTTCTTTCAATCTGATTAAATTATAGGTGTCTTCAAGGAAAGAGTGAATATACATTTGCTACTCCAAAACTCTGCAATTTACGGCGAAATACTGGCTTATAAATAGTAAATATATAATGATATTACCTGTAGGTACTTATTTTTTTTAAATAGAATATGGATGACAAACAAGCACACAGTACTCCTAATAGTAGTTGGATGCCGAGATCCCTAGACATCGACATTTAACCTCGATTAAGATACATTGTCTACGATTAAGATACATTGTCTACCTCTAAGAATTACGTGGTATATGGGGTGAGGAATTACGTCGTAGAGCCATCCTGCAGCTATAGTAGTAATATAATAGTTGTAGCACGAATGGGTCGGCTCCACCGGGGCAAGGCCACGCTCTGACAGCGTACCAGCGTAATAAATATTGGCGTAAGAAAATAGCAGCTTGATGCTGCTGCGTTTCCTATGAAGAGTGTAGAAAACCGGAGACTCTTTTTTATTGGAAACGAGGCATTCCATCTTGGTCCTCACGTGTGACAACGCATCTGCATTTTGATTCGTAATCGAGAATAGATGTAGATGTCTACAGAGCACAGCAACCACTTATCATCAGGTGGTTTTTACAGTGATAGAGCCACTCGGCAGCTTGTGCTGTTGCACGTATCGCACGGCTCAAACCGAGGTGGTACCTCGATCTCACAGAATACCAGCGTTAAGTAAGTTTCGTCTAGTGAGTGCAGGTGACCGGAGGCCCAATTCTTCCGCACCACTCCTCCGTCAACATGATAGCGTAATTAGGTAAGAGACTGCTCCAGAAGAGTACCAGCACCACTGGTAATGGAGAACATAATAAATCAAGCGGAATCACTTTCCACACATAAGTTTTAGTTCATGTTTTCGTATAAACGTAAAACCCTCGAAAAATGAATTAAGATTATCGAATATTGCAATTTAGGTTAAATGTTGCCACTTTTCAGCCTTATTCCACATTAATGGGAGACTACAGGTATAATTTATGGAATAAGTTAAATAGTTACCTCTGGTTTTAAATATTTTGGAAATAATAATAAAATCTACGTGTTAACTTTCACACAAAATAATTCATTATTCTTGTTTTAGTTACTTCATCAGTGATCCATTAATAATATTATATTACCTACCTATTTTATAATAATAATTTTATATGAATTATATGTCTTTACCTAAATTATATTGTTTGATTTATTAGTACAATAAAAAATACTTATAAAAATTATTTCTTATTTCATCAGTTATGCTAACTTTTATTCATCTGATATGAAAATATACTTCTTAAAATAAAAACAATTAACTTCAGCTTAAAAAAATCCATTTTATTGCGTATTTTGGGTAAAATTTCATACAGTAAGCCACACCAACCCTCCATTGCATGTTTGTTTGTCTATCTTTATCTAATCTTAGCGACGGTATTGTTTTCATAACTCGTGTAAGTGAGACAGACATATGTCTCCGATCGGCTCGATACACTGGCTCTGTAAAGAAATGTTGCATCTCTTTGTATTTTCTGTCGCATTTAGCACGGGGAGTGCTCCGAGAAATTGTTCGGATTAATTCCAGCCGCCAAACTTTAAGAACGCACATCGACACAAAACTCACTATACCATCCAACCCATCTGGATGCTTGGCGGTCCACCAATGTACGTTTTACTAGGAGTTTTCTTAGTCGTACAACCTTACCCTTTATGGAATCGTTTGCCACCGGTGATTTTTTCGAACCAATACGACTTAGGAACCTTCAAGATAAGAGCCTACTCCTTTCTAAAAGGCCGGCAACGCACCTCCATGTTTGTATGTATTGCAGTTGTTCATGGCCGGCGGTAGTCACTTTCCATCAGGAGAGCCGCATGCTTGTTCGCCCCTCTTTTTTTTAAAAAAAAGGTGAACTGTGTGCTCGTTTGTCATTCTTATCTATCTTAATAAAACTAAGGTGAAATGCTTAGTTTCCAGTAAAATGGGTCTCTGGTTGCTTACATTCACCGTACGATACACAGCAGCATCAAGCTTCTATTTTACGCCGGTCTTAGATTGGGTTGAACGATCTAAGACACTGGTACGCAGCCAGAGCATGGTTCTCCCGCTCGAGCCGACCTAATCGTATAAATTATATTTCGTTGTTTCTAAATCTCATTCATGAAAAATGTAGAATTTATTTTAGCACAAGAACTATGTGGGCGTGATAGGTACTGTGTCTAAATCTGGCAAAAATCTTAAAATATTATAACTCAAGTTAAAACGTGTCCAAAATATACGAAACAAATTTCATTTTCAGCTAGATGCTTCATTGTTGAAGGGTTGCAAATTGTCTAACAAATCACCACTAGCGAGTGACTTGTCCGAGGTCGCACAGTAATGAGTTTAGCTGAAGCCGCACCAAAGTACGCCCGCGCGTCGCTTAGGGTGACGACCCTCTTTAAAAATATATCGGACAAAAATGACCTTTTATTCACTTAAGTTGATCGTCTTTGACATTTAATCATAATTTCTCCCTAGAACATTATTGAATTAATCATTATAAAACAAAAATGTTATTATACTAATGGCATGGTGGATGGCAATTCACAGCAACGGCAAAATTATTAAAATATGATTATGAACAAAAAGAATTATCAGAATCCGTAATACTTTCGTGCAGATGTTTAAAATTATAGTATATTAATTAATTCTTTCTCTTACATGAAATTTTATATCAATTTGAGAAACTTTAGGACGCCGTTTTGGAGGTTCTGATATTAAATACATATTCAAGTCTTTTTAAAGTTTCTCAAACATTAAGAATCGCATGTATGTTGGAGGCATTTTACATATATATAGCACAGCACTCCGATCTGGAACAATTATTTGTTGGTCATAAAAAGACTAGTTCTGTAAACAAAGCGCTACAAAGGTGTCAACGAAAACTAAAAGAATAATCGTAATTGCTTACTTCTGATGATAACGTCTTCCAGATCGAATTCCGGTCGTGGCAACCAGTCTTGAGAGGATTGTGAGGCTGTAAATTTTCATACAAAAAGCGATAACGTTTTTGCATCCCGTAAACGTGTTATAGATATAACGAAAAAACTAGGTCCGTACGTTTTTATTTTAAGGAAATATTGCGTACGATGTAAGTTATTGGCTTCTAAATATATAATATATATTGACTTAAAAACTTCCTCGAGCGATTTTTTTAAAGTAAACTAAACTTAATTACTAAAATAGAAACGTACATACCTAAATTAAGGTATACTGAATTTAATGAGACCAAAATTGTCTCATTTCGCAAAGGTTTAGGAGGGTGAAAGCGTTATAGCTCGAAACAATATTTTAAAAAGTTATTTGTAGGAAATGACTTCAAACATTTGCAACTCTCTCTATCTCACGTCGGCGATACGGAGTAAGCGATGTGAAACAGATAGCATTTTTGAAAATACCTACTCGCGTCCCGTATCGGCACTCCACAATGATCTTAACGGAGACTAGCCATCCGCGTTGGACAGGATTATAGTGCCCAAGTGTATCGGCAAGCACGGGTGCGTGCTTTAATCCTTCACTCTCATAATCCGGTAAACCAACACGACCGAAGAGAGATCAGGCGCAGGGTGAACGGCTTTACGTGTTTTCCGAGGCCTTCCTAAATCCGGGCTGCTACTGAGATTTTCTTGATCCTAATAACTGATTTTTACCCGACCTGGGATTCGAATCTGGGACCTCATGATCAGTAATCGTGCTTACTACTACTAGACCAGACTAGTCACTTCTATTATTTTTTTCATTGATTAATTTACCTTTTCCTTGGTCTGTAGTTTTAAAACACGTACATTTATAACGACCACTTTAAGTTGAAAAGAGATGATGGATTTTTGCTCAATGCAACAAAACTATTTTTGTTTAAAAAAATTGGGACAGTCCATTTTATAATCAAAATGTTGACGGCCCTGGTGTTGCTACACGGCGACAGTAAGCCATTGTTTTCTTTTGTAGCAGCAATACATACAATTATTGTCTTCACTGTATGAGTCGCCCCTTCGATAAGTAGACTGAGAATAGTGCCAGATTATTAATAAAGTTTGTTAACTACTAAATACCTATTAAATATTTTTTAAAGAGGGGGCAAATGTACAAAACAAACTTAATGGTAAGTGTTCACGTCACGAATATCTTTAAAATTATCTAAGATCTCCAGCATCGAAGAAATTGTATGTGCGTTGCATGCATTTGAGGAAGGAGACGGCTTTTTTCTTTAAAGTTCAGAAATCAAATAGATGTGAAAACACCACTGGCAAGGTAATAAAAAGATATTCTTGTAACTGCGAATGCCAAGCTGCATCTATATTATGGTTGTAGCACAAAGGGGTGGCTCAACCGGGGTAGGACCACGCTCTCATAGAATACCAGCTTAATATAGCAACGTAATGCTGCTGTATTTCGTATGGTGAGTGTAGAGAACCGGAGACCCTTTTTTCTGGAATTGAGGCATTCCATCTTAGTCCTCAGGGGTGACAACGCATTTTCATCTTGATTCTTAATTGAGGGTTTATGTGGATGTCTATGTACCACAGCATCGACTTACCAAGTGGACTATGTTCTTGTTTGTCACCCAATGCTATAAAAAAAACTAACAGACCACAGGATTTTAAGTGGCTACTACAGGCTACGGACACTCACAACCTACTTTAAACAAAGAAGGCTACGGTGCGGTGTATTGTCACCACTGAGGACAGGAACAGGAAACCACCTAATAAAAAATATCTAACCACTTATTTAATTACTTAATAATTAACATATTTGAGGAGAGCTTTTTACAAGTAGTAAAATTAATTTTGTTCAAATGACTTCAATATAAATAAAATGAGAACATGATCAATGTAGTTGAAGTCAATTAAATACGCATTATTTAGGATAACTCAAAAACTACTGGTCAGATCTTGATTAATTTTTTTATATAGGAGGACCACTTGAGAAGCACTAGATTTCAAATTAAAAAAGAATTAACAGAATAGGTTCACCTAGAAAAAAATTCTCAGGTGACTCACATAAAAAATACAGCCAAATTGGGTATTTCCTCCTTATGTTTATATCTATTAAAAAACAACTTAAAACATAGACGGCTTCGTTGTCATCACCTGAACTAAGAGAAAATGCTCCAGTCTGTCATTATCGTAATCATCCGCCATACCCTTGGGACCGGAGCATAGAAGCAGATGTACTGCTTATTGTAAGCAGAAACAGATAGAGAGTGGTATCTACACGCAAAAATAATATCCTGTAAAATACTTTACATGATATATGTTATAGAAATAATTCTCTTGATTTATTGATTGATTTGGGCAAAACATTCCACAAGTAATGAAATATTAGAGCGATTTATAAACTCCTCCAATTTTGACAATTCAAATGATCATCATTCTCACTTTTGTTTGCGTCTGTTCAGCGATGCAATATACTAACTAATTAATAAATTAATCAAACGAGACACATGCTGCCATCAAACAGCGACAGATTTATTAAAACACAAAATTTATATATTTATTTGGCGAACAATTTTAATGCGAGAGTTTTAGCGTTGCCCTCTCCAAAACAACAGTCCAGAATGAAAAGAGTTAACATTATTCTAAATTGCATCCCAGTTGCTGTATTCTTAATAGGTTCCATATCAAAGGGTTTCAAAGAAGCTAATACAGGTGGAAGACAGTACACAAGCAGAGCTAGACTAACTACCAACTAGAGACTTACGAAACTAAAACTGACAGAGTTTCAAAATTATCTTAAATTGAGTTGCTAAAGTAGAGACAGCCATTTCGCCACTAATTATCTTTCGGATATGAATATTTTATAACCCTTTCTTGTAAGCCTATCTGTTGTTAAGACATTAGAATTTCAAATGCACGATGCTGTAATAACGATCTACCCCTCTCAAAATACAAACAAGGGAGGGCTTTCACAAGTACGTCTATGTTTGCTTGTAGGTCTTTAAGTATATTTTTAAATGACATACATTACCTAACATAACATAACACAACGCATTAAAGTCGTTCAGAAAGACATTATTTTGAAAAATCTGAGTAGAACATACAATAGATTATCACCATATATTCCTAGATAAATCGTTCGTAGTACCGTTGTAGCTGAGAGAATATTAAAAATTTCACAATACGCAAACAATCCGGGATCCATCCCCGCTGGCACCAATGAAATTTTTATTGCAGCTTTCCACGTGCTGAGTGATGAAGGAAATCATCGTTAGGAACCCGATTGTCCGATAAATGCACCCAAAAAGCACCCTATGTCCTACAATTTTGTTTATCAGCGCTCGTCAGAGTCAGAGATCACGCGCCCTGCAATCAGATGGTAAGTGAACGATGTGGCTCTACAAGAATCAAGATACAGATGACCCGTCACCCTTGACGTACGCACGCACGCATGCACGCACGCACGCACGCTTCCTAATTACAGGCCTTGAGGCATTCCATCTTAGTCGTCAAAGGTGACAGCGCATCTGTAACCTTTAACGTTGTACTTTGAAGGCTGCAGGTGTCCATGGACTGCTGTAGCTACGTTTCATTAACCATTTAAATAGCAGCATTTTACAACTGCCGAGAGTTTAAAAAAACTTTTATTACTTGCTACCGGGATCAAAGTTAAGTACAAGCACAGGAGCAGCACGGCGGAACAACTGATCCAAACCCTCGAAGTAGTGAGAGGAGGCCCGTGCCTTAAGATATAACTTTTAAGAGTAAGTACGATCCACTGCTACCTCTCAATTCTCAGGAATATTTAGAACAGCTAAAGTCGAGCGCGCTGGCCTAATTCTTGCTCTCGGACTTGATATCCCCGGACTTCACGTGTGTCGATTTTTTTGTATACACTTGTAAAGATAAGAAGGATTGCTAAGTTAGAGTTATTCAGTATCAGGGAGGAAAAGTATTAACAACAAAACCACACCCTCCATTTCAATTGAGGCGAAACTTCCGAGAAATTTTGTGCCACAAATATGTTCCTACTAATAAAGAGTTATTCATCATGACCTACCTACACGTACATGTAAAGCTTATACAATAAGCTCGGAAAACAGTATTGGGATGACATACATAATATAACTAATCACGAATTCAACAATTTGTGTTTCGAACAATTATTGGCTCAAACACAAGAGCGGAACATTCAATACACATTTAGTCAGCGTATTTGTCCGAATACTACCAATATACTAAACACTATAACCAATGAAAATAAATACATATACTAAATATCGGCCGATATTCTGTAGTGCAGCAACAATTTTCGGCTGCAGCATTACGGGCCGAGGGTTCAAATCCTGCACTGAACAAGTATATGTGTAGCCTACAAATAATTGTTTCCTTTTTGAATGTTTGTCCATGTGCATTTCACGTATATTAAATGTCTTCACGATACGGAAGAGTTCCCTCAGGATTAGGAATGTTTAAAAAAAGCAAACATTGCAAATGAAAGAATCCAAGAGAAATACAATCGTATATAATTTAAACCAAACAGAAGCAGGTATCAAGTGTGATTAGTTCCAGACAGAATTATAACGTCATGCATAGGGAGAGGGTGAACCGAGGGTAGGTAAAGTCATCGTTCCTTATAAAATTCATCTTTAAGCCATTAGAAATAAAGTTAATTCAGTAAAGTAAATTGCAATATTGTGAATTTGTGATAGATTGGTGAAATGCCACCGTGCATTAGTTCATTGAACTCCGTCAAGTCGTAATAACATTTCTACCCGGGGAGAACAGCGCAAATTAAAAGGGTGGTATCATTTATGTAAATGTGCAATACATTTTACCTTGAATAAAACTATTATTTATGGATTTTATCGCGTTTAATTACTACTTTACTTATTTTGACTATCCCGACGTTACTGGTGCTTTACGACACCCATGGTCACGGGAAGGACTGAGATGTTTGACGTCCCAATGTCATAGCTAGTCCGGCTACCTTCAGTTTTTTGATTATTAATTTTTGGTCCGATTTACGCAAAACGAGCTTATAGTATCATGAAGTCTTGCCGTGGTATGCTTGGGTTTGGATTTAATTTTATTAATTATAGGGTCCCAAGCAGATGGCAGCACCCATCCATCTTCTCT
>DWHP01000189.1:0-22913 GCA_018247895.1 Parnassius honrathi
CCATCTAGTAAGTGTAACTAGGATTTTTTTTTAGTGGCCATCTCTTCCTTACGGCCAACTCCCCCGGACTTACCCTAAAAGTAAACATATTTAAGCTTATAAAGCCATAGTTATCTTCTATACTACTGTATAAACGATTACGTATTTCAACTTCAAAATTCCAGTAGATAACATCTATTACCGAAATATTTCTAAAACGATGAAATCTGGTAAACAGATTTAAAACGGAAGTATTTAAGCTACTCCGCAGTCATCAATGTCGGAGACAAATTTGGTCCATTCTAAGACAAAGCTTATAAAAAAACTGTGTTAAATACCTCACATATTAATTTAAAAAATCTAGATAAAATATTCAACATATTTCTGGATTTAAAACAATAAAACTTTATAAAAATTTAAGTACATTCAAATAAAAATCCGATATCGAACTGTTGTAACCGAGAGATCCGTTTCCCACAAAAAAATCTACAAAGTAAGCGCACTTATAAAACAAATTTTAATTCGCCATAAACAAAACTGGACGCATAAATATTGCCATTGTAAATTCGTTTATAAAACAAATCGCCCAGGAGCCCGCAAAATGGCTTAAACGTCCAAATGAAAAATACTGACAACACCGCTAACGAGCCTTGTAAATACATCAAAAAAGTCATTAAATACGAACAACAACATATTTATTAAGCGCCTATAAAATTCAAGTGGGCGAAAATCTACAAGAAATCGATACCTCATAATAATAAATAATTAAGTAATTAACAACGTGAAGGAATAAAATAAAAATAAAAACGTAGAACTGATTCCGGGGTGCGGTGTGGGCAGTATGAATAATTTAAAATTGCCATTTTTTCGCTGGCAACCCACGGCCAGATTAGTCAGTATTTCGACATTCCCTGCCCACGTGCGCACAGTTATTAACATAAAACGCTACAATTCATTGTGCAACAAATGCGAAATGAGATTTAATCTAGGGACAAAACTTCTGCGTAAATATTAGCAATATTTCTCTTATAAGAACGACAAACGATCACACGGTCTAGTTAACTAAAGTGGAATGCCTCTTTCCATTAAAAAGAGTCTTATACATACCAAAATTGCCGATGTACGAGTACACTAAATGTTCCATCGGTAGCAATTAAGTACTATTAATGTGGCAAACATAGATTAACAAATCAGCTCTACAAGTTTAATATGGGCAGTAGATCTAACTACCACTGTTTTCATATTCAAAATCTACGGTAATTTTGTGTTAGTTTTAGTTTCTTTTTCTCTCTTTTTGTAATAAATTTACCTTCATACTTAAATCTTTAATGGATTAAAAAGTCCAAAACCTTATCATGTACTGTCGACGACTTATGCAGAAAAAACTAAAAATGCCAAAGCCACATTTCATCTTAGACAAAAATGTCTCCAACTACCATTATCAACCTACGAAGACAATAGTACACAATGAAAATAACCGAACAACATAAATTTATAAGTGTAAAGCTGTTAGTGTGGGAGGGAATAAAAACAATAATTTACATAAAACAATAGGGTGTAGAATCTTGACACATCAAACAATACATAAGGGAGGAATGACTGTATTACCGGCTGCTAACTTCCGCACAAATTGCGCCAGTTTCCGTCACTCGAATGGCACACCCATAGATAAAATCAAAGCTTGTCTCAAGCCGTGACGCTTATGAGCAAATGTCTAAAATCTCAACAAACATTACGCGGCTGCACTATTAAAACCGGAAATGGTTTGCTGGAAACAGATGCCAAGGAGTGTGTATCGCTAACTTAAGATTTATACAGATGCCGTCACGGCTTATTACTGAATATAGACGTCCGCTATAGATTTCCCCATAGAGGACATATTTATCATAGTTACCACGCTTGGCATTAGCGGCTTGGCAAGCGCAGTTTCTTATTTTTAGTGATTATTAGGAAGACGCTGTTGCCGATGTGATTTGTTTCCCTCTGTCGCCTCTCACGACATCCACAGGATGATATCGGGTAGTGGGGGTAATACTTACATCGCCACCACACGGTAATCGCTAATTTAAGATTATTTCTTTTGTTTATGCGAACACTATACATTTAAATAAACCTATATTTTACAGATATCGCGAATATTAACTTAATTCAAATTCCTGAAGTTTCAAATACTTTGCAGCACCCGTAGTCATAGGTGGACGTATGTGTACGTAGTACGTAAATTAACGCTTAAAATGCTTAGAATAAAACAGTAGATACGGAATCTATCGCGTTTCCCGACGTTTCGGGTGCTTTACAGCACCCATGGTCACGGGGGTACTGAGATGTTTGACGTCACAATGTCATAGTTAGCCCGGCTACCTTTAGTTTTTAATATTAATTTTCGGTCCGATATTGATAAAAATATCCCTCATAGCACAAACATTACATTTCTAACTAAATTACTTCCCAGCAACGGCAGCCCACCGTGACCATAGGTGCTGTTAAACTACTCATAACGTCGAATATAAAAAATAAGTTAATTGGACGCGTTATAATCCGTAAAAAACTAGCTTTGTTCAAGGTAGGTATAGTGTTGACGTAAATAAAAGAAACCATTACTTCTTACATTAATTCCAGTCGTCAGGTGTATCCTCATATAACCTCCAATCGAAATTAGTTGCTCCGATAATGCTAATCTAAAATGTTGTCATCGATGAGTACATCCGACATTACCACGATAATTTATTGGAACGAGGCTTCGTGTCATGCAACGTGGGCGGTTATAACTGGTGCCTCATTTAGACGAAGGTTGGAAAAGGCCCAATCGTTACATCCACCGAGTATCCATAGCAGATATGTTGTCAGCCCTAAGAACAGAAATGAAAAGCTTCGTTTCTAGTAAAAAAGGTCTCCGGTTCTTAAGACTCATCATACGAAAAACAAAGCATTCAGCTGCTATTTCACGCTGGTATTGTGCGAGAGCGAGGTTCTACCTCGGTTTAGCCGACCAATTCGTGCTGCAACCGGAATACAGGTGGGTTGGTATCCCTGTCTTACCTACACCTTACCTTACACTGGCGCCAAGCAATACAACCAATGCCGTGTTCCGGGGTTGAAGAGATAATTACAGAGGGTTAGCCAAGTTGACTTCTTCAATCATTAATGTTAATTAACGACAAGCGAGCACACAATTCACCTAATAGTAAGTGGGTGCTGTGGTCCATAGACATCTACATTTATCCTCAATTAAGAATTTACCCTCGAGGACTGAGTTGCAATAACTCGTTTCCAGTAAAAAGGATATCCGGTTCCCTACTATTCTATGAGTTGCAGATATTCTGTGAGTTGCAGATATTCTGTGAGAGCGTGGTTCTACCCCGGTCGCCCGCCCCATTCGTGCTTCAACAAATAATATAGCATTAGATACAGCTATACTATGGTTCTCTCTTCCACGTACTAAATGAACGGTACAGTACAACGAATAAGTCACATGACTGTCACTCACTTAAGATTAAGATATTAAGTCCCTCCCAAAAATTTTTGTAGTTTTCTATGAGCGTCAAATGCAGTAGAAGTTTCAATTAGTTGGGTCCGACGGGTCACTGTCGATTTATTTGTGTAAAGTGGTTTGCAAACGCGCATGAACTGCAGTAGTCAATTACCATCAAGTGGACTATAAGTTCGTTTATCACCCAAAGAATTTTGAGTAAGTTTACATAAAAAGTTAACTTGCTAAATAAAGTAAAGGTACGTACAACTTTATATATGTTCATTCATTCATTCATATTGATTGAGTCTAAATAGTTTTAAATGCCGATCGAGTAAACTTACATTTGGAACAGCCGCTTCGAAGAATTATAAGGATTCCAAAACGAAATATAGCTATTTGAAGCAATTCACATTCCTAAGTTGTTGTAATTGGCAAGCGGGTTGGCAAGCGGGTTGGCAAGCGGGTTGGCAACCGCAGTTTTCATTATTATTTGAAGTCGTTATCAGGAAGACGCTGCTGCCCGTCTCCTGTTCAGTATCCCTTTGTAGGTAATATAATGTATTTCTGAAAGATAACACCTTTCTACTAATTATCCGTTCCATTTTATTAATTATCCGGAAATTTACTTAATTATTATTAATACAGAATATAACTCAGTTACCTCTTTTGAAGAGGATAACGTATAATATTCCCAAGGGATCCATTTACGTGTACCATCTGATATTACAAAGATCGCGGGCAACATCAACCCGACCTATTCCAACTGTCACGGACAATGTCCGGCGCCTTAAAGATAATATTTCACATGGAACAAAGCTCAAGCAATTTCGCCAACCGACAAAGCGGGATCGCAAATCTCATTTGCAGACAACAACCAGATAAATATCTCATTCTTTCAACAATGGCCGCGGGCTCATAAACAGAGCCTAATTAGTAATATTCAAAGTGCATTGTGGTAGCTATCTGAGAACGCACAATACGATGGAAACGGTTTATCTAGGGCGATACGCGCTGCACCAGGGAGCGACAATTATCAGCCAATGACGTCCGCCTTGTGCGTTTTTGTTGCTGCACATTGCACACCCCTCTGTCGGTGAAGATCGTGCACGTAAGCGCTAAGTCCACTGCCACTTTCGTAGCGAAGCTTGCGCCGAGGTTTCGCAATAAAGCGTCGTTGAAATCGTATTGAAACACGCGGTCGCGTTTTCTCTCGATGCAAGATACGCTCGTGCACGGAATACGTAATGGCTGTTAGTGCCTACTCGTGTAGTCTCCTCGTATTGTTAAACCTTGTGTCCGGCGCGGAACGTAAATTGAAAATACGTAGCGACTTGCGGTGAGCTACCGAGAGCCTTTCTCTAAATTGGATACGGAATTACGTACGCGTGTAATGCGATCCCGTCCTTCAAATGATAAACATGAATTTGTATAATAGTGTAGTAGCTAAGCATTTGCTCTCAGCGATGTGGAGTGGCGGGTTTGAATCCCGCGGGGAACAACTGTAGCTGTGGTCTAATCATTGATCTGGGTCTGGGTGTGTGTCTAGTGTAATTTACGAAAAATGTATTGTTCTTTCTATAGATATACTAAATTACGAGGTAGCTCCTTAATATTAGCTAAAAAACCATATCATGAAGGATATTGTAAGTATCTTTGTTGAGCAAACCGGAGAAATGACATGTGTTGAGCTTGAGCACCTGATTGTTGTCAGTGTTTACAAACCCCTATGTTCTAGGTATGACGACCTTTGAAAAAAAATATGGAAAAAACCTCTTCCAAATTTTTAGCTTAATAAATAACATAAATATCTTGTAGTACGGAGACTAACATCAATCTCCTGGAAGCTTCTTCCACCAGTATGAAATTTTGCTCACTGTTCAAATCATACAATCTTGATAATTTATTCTTTGAAGCTACACGTATTGCATGGTGTAGTGCAACTTGTATTGATATTTTTACAGATGTTATACCAATCAAGAAAATCATAATTCAAAACTTATGACCAGATCACTACGGACAACTGGTTACATTACCGCATATGCCTAGAAACCAGGGAATTGAGAAAATTGTGTTTGTTCCGATTAATGCAAAACACCACGTGAGATTTAGAAGTAATATGGTAGAAACCCTTCCATCACTTTCTTAATAATAATTATATATAGTACTATTTACCCTTATTATTATAAAACATTCTCCAGAAACAGCCGCAAAGCATTTAAGGAGTGGGCAACTACATGAACTGTGGAAGGTTATATGAATTTACTATGAAAGATCATATAATCTTTCCGATACTTTTAGAGAATATGTCAAAAATTAAGACTGCTAAAAATAAAATTAAAATGACATAGAGTATAATTAAAAGCGAAACCGGTAAAGACAAACCTCGTAACACAAACTATCAATTGAAAATTAATAAATCAAGAAGTCGAAGCGGTGTCTGAGAAATATTACACTGATATTCCCATTCGTCTTTGAATACTTCTCCAACTGTCGTCGAGTCATTACTCAATCAGAATGTTAATACCTGTTTAAAAGAATCAAAATTTAAAGATGCACCTCAACTTGCTAATTATTTCAATACTACTAGTATTAAAAATAATAGCAAGATGAGGTGCGAATCCGGTGTGTTTCCCGTTTTAACGAAACATAGTAAAGTAATATCTTTATTTAAATCTGGTAGTACATTGGACCCCACAAACTTTAGACCTATTTCTGTACTACGCAGTAAAGTTTATCAAAAAATAATTTTAGATCAATTGTTTTTTTTTAATAAAAATAAATTACTCCTTAAAAATCAATTTGGTTTCACAAGGGATCGCCCGACGACTGACACAGGTGTTAAACTTTTTAAATATATTTTCCAGGCCGTGGAGAATACACAAGATGCCTTTAGGTATTTTTTGTGATATTTCCAAGGCTTTCGATTGTGTTCATCATTAGATATTAATCAGGAAACCACAACATTATTGTGTTAAAATATTGCGCTTAGACTTATTATTTCATTTTTAATAACAGAACTCAATAAGTCGTTATAAGTCGTAAAGGTTCCTTCGGATCGGTAGTATCAATGGGCGTTCCTCAGGGCTCGATTCTTGGCCCATTCCTGTATTTGCTGATGATACCTCTTTAATTTTCAAACTCAAACGACAATCAATTAATTTTGACAATGTGAATAATGCTTTATCGAAGCTAGTACATTGATTTAACGCCAACAGTTTGCTCTTAAACGACAATAAGACAAAATATATTAAATTTACAATATCTAATGATAATTATTCAAATACCAATGTGCTCTTAAATGGGAGGAGTTGAGTCTTGCGGATACTACAGTTTTTCTTGGTATAACTATCGACGCGAAGCTTCAATGCGGTCACCATATATCTAAATTAGCAGGCAGACTTAGTTCCGCAGCATATGCTTTAAGAAAGATTAGGAGTCTCATCAATGTTGAGACAGCTAGATTAGTTTATTTTAGTTACTTTTATAGCGTGAGGTCTTGTAGAATTTTGCTATGGGGTAATGTGACCGACTTTGAAACCATATTTCTTTTGTAAAATAGAGCCGTACGGGTGCTTTATATTAAATTGTAAAGAGTCTATTACAGAAAAATTTAAAGAAATAAACATATTGATTTTGGCATCACGAATAAAACGTTAATAGCTTTCATAGGAATAAAAATGTTCATACTTTAAACACTAGGAACAAACAAAAGCTTGTAATACCAGTTACTAGACTACAGAATTATTAATTCATTAAAAATCAAAAATCCCAGAAAATGTACAAAATTTGTCAATTTACAAGTTTAAATACTGTATTAAAGAAAAATTGTAGAAAAAGGGTTATCATAATATCGAAGAATACATAAATGAAAATAACCCCTGGGAATGAGGTGATCGCCACCATGTTAGTCTCTATTAAAATTCATTTAAAAATTGTACAAACAAAGTTACAGTAAAGCGAAATATGTTTTAAAATAAATCAGACTGTGAGGTAATACTTTTTAAAATACTTGAAAAAGAATTTAAAAAAAATGTGTATTCTATATTATATTAATACGTGAAAGAAAATTTTGTACCCCCTTTTAAACATATTTCACGCACGGAGTGAGAGATTTAGCACAGTTAGATAGAGATTATGTTATGGAGGAGTACAAAAAGCTATTTATATAAGTATTACAAATACCTACATTTAATAAAATAGAATAAAACATACTTTTTGTGGTCAAACAGTCGCACAGAGTAAAGATTGTCTACAAAAAGTTTTAAAATGTTTGTTACCTACGAATAATTACCAACAGATTTTTGTGTGGTTTATTGCAAATGTTCCTTTTTCAATAGTAACTGTGTCAAGGCCAAAAAACGTTTACTTTGTATTTTGTATATTACATATATGTATTTTATTTATTAATGTGCGGTTGAAAGTGAAATACAAGTAGGTACTAAATAAACAAACCTAAAAATCCTATGAATTGCGATCGAATTTTCACCATTAGTTATTAATAACAAGGGCAATATTTTTATACAATCTTTATCTTTATATTTTGGCCAAAGAAAAAAATTTATACACATTAAAATCGATTATTTTTTACATGCATGATTTTATGGCCAAAGAAATGGCAGTGAAATCAAGGCATAAGTATTGATCTCTTTTTTCGACTTTTTATTGCCTAATCATTACTCAAAAGCTATATATAATATTAACTTCAGTACGTTCCACCTCTTACAATCTTAGACTTTACCCCACATTTCAGTGTATTTCGTTAGTTTCTAACCCCGACAAACAGAGGAGTGTTACAAATTCGTAGTGTGTATCTGTGTGTTGCAGCATCATAGCTCCGTAATGGACTAACCGATTTTGATTAAGTTTTTTTCGTTGGAAAGGAGTCTTAATCGGGAGTATTCTTAGCTATGTTTCAAAGAAAATCTGTTGGGCCGTTTGATGATTAGCAACTCTTTGTTTTGGGTTTTTTTTAATTTTTGATTTAAGTTATCACCAATGGTAAGTCCTGCTTCAAAAATAAGACGAAAAACTTAATTAACCCGGCGAGGATGTGGTACAAAAAGTGTACGTGAAGGATGAGGAGGGTCATTTTGATCCTGTACTAAAATATCCATTTTTATGCAGTTGTTTTAGGTTTTCATTATAATTTTGCAAATAATCTTTTACTTGGATATGTACTCATTATTTTTATGGAACAAAAATATAAAATACTTTATTATTGTTAAAGTTACGTTTATTTTTAAAAAAATGCCAAAAAATAATCAATCTTAACAAAACTTTTACATAAACATTACAGAAAATCAACTAAAAAATTTTTTTTCTTCTAATTGAAATCTATATAAAAACTAAAGAGATCAATTACTTTTTATCACAACAAAAATTATTACGAATTTATATAAATCAATTGATACCCATTTGCTGAGCTACAATCTTGGCAGTAAATAATGGAGTGCTCCGGACATATGTACTTGAGACAATTTTTACAGACGTGGTTTGTTCTTGCGATGTTTTGTGTAAGGGCACACTTGGTACCTTTTTCGTAATCCAAGTACCTTGTGTGGAGGTTCTTCTGCAGGTTCACCACCAAAATTCATGAATTTTTTTACGTAGTTGGATCGGTAACTGACGTATGTCTTTTCTCGCGCTTAAGTGCTCTCCGACAAGTGTAAGACCTAGTGATTTGATAAAATTGCGTCGTTTCGTGATAATACCGGCGTTGAATTTATGAACAATATGCGAGTTTATTCCAAACATATTTAGTATCCCAAAGAATACATTCAGAGATCACCTTTTGGAATTGTGGCTTATAACTATAACTCATCTGCGACATCTAATCCACCTTTAGTGGAGTTATAAAAGGTACTTACCTCTGTTTTTTTTTGTTCCTCGGTCGTTTTATCAATTGAAGCAGTATGCTGAAGGCTAGACATGAGGAACACTACCATATTTTTCTTTGGTATGTACGGTACTAGGGTGATATCTTTTTGAAATCCAAATTTAGAAGAATATACCTCTGCACCACGAGTTTTGCAATATTCCGGTGGTAATTGTCTTTTGTTCTTTCGAACTGTACCTACAGATGTTAGCCTATGCTCTTGCAGTAGATGTGATATTAGTTCAAAGCTCGTGAACCAATTATCAAAAGTAATATTACGACCAGATTATGTAAAAAATACAAATGAAAAGTGGCACAGAAGTATCACGTCACGTATTACGTAGGGTCATATTTACCCTATTCAATTCTGCGCGCGTCTATCTCCTTGCCCAGGTGCTGGTCAACTAAGAACAGGTACGCAGCGAAGAGAGCGGTGTGTACACGATAGCTACTGAGACAATCAACAGCATGGCAACAGCGCAAAATAAGCTGTCAACGATTTAAAACGAGCAGGGTAATATTGACCCCTCCTAATCCTCCCCGGGTTAATTCAAAATTCATAAAGTTATAAAAAATCACTTAATATTGTGAGAGCGGGGGTAAAAAGTATGTACATACCACATCTATAAAAGTATAGGCAGTTGTCAATACGCAATACTCGACCGCCGACCGCGCGTACTGCAGGGCTGCGGTGCAAAAAATGTAAACATATTGAATGTTTAATTGAATATAGTTCTTGGACATCGGCCGACATCTTTTATTGTTGCTAATAGCGCACCCCGCTGTGCCGTAGCGTCTATCGATGGAGACGAACAGTGGGTGGTCGCTGTTGACTTGCATTCACCCAAGTTCCTGGACTGGACAAGTATGATAATTGTGAAAATATGGGGTATTTTCTAATGAGCTGTTAGCGAATGAAATGTCAATATGTGGGTAATAATTCAAGAGGGAAACACGTTGTTTCAAGCAGACATTATGTTATTTTGAACGCGTTTATAAAATTATACAGAGACAGAAGCTGTTGTAATAAATAAATTTTTTCTTCTTTGTTCCGTATCCGCCTTCCTAATCGATTACCGTTCTTGTATTCGTAACTTTAGGTACCGGTATTCTAGACCGAAAAATGTATCTTGAGATTCCTACTATCATTTTAGTATTACTTCTATTAGTTTCTAAAGGCAAGCTAAAAATGTAGAGCATTTCATATACTTAAAACAGCATAGCACGCGCCCTAAAAGCTTTGAGTCAATGGCAGCCCTACATAGTTTACCTACTGCCGTGCGCCCGTGCCTACAGTTCTTTGTTTTATAATGATGTTGTTATTCGTTTATGATTAAATTTTATGCACGTAGCGACCGCAGGGGTGCTGTTCCCTCCCTGTTACATATTAATATTGGCAACGCGGTGACGGTTTTAGTTTTAGCTCAATTAACGAGTTAACTTTATTGAATTGTCGTAGATAAACATTAAATCAATAAAATTCGTGATAATAGTTGAAGGGTTAAAAATTCGCAAGATTGCCAAGAAGTATTTAGTTCATCTCTCAAGGAGGCTCCTTTAATAATAATATAATAATAAAACGTTTATTTCAGATTAAAAAATCCATACAAATTTGTTAGTAAATTTCAATTCTTCTCTCCTTTGTTTTTTCTCCTTTGGTGCCTCCAGATTCTTTTTCTTCTTTGTTCAGGCCATCACAGTAGGTACCCTGCTGGACACGTACCGTTCCATTGTAGAGAAGATTTACCTGATTTATTGACCTTTAGGTCACGCAAGGGTAAATCTTGATCATAATCACTCTCAGCAGACGGAATAATCGCAATACTAGAGGTCCTGCTCCTTTGACACAGCTGCCCGTTGCCGATCGGAGTATGTCTGCCGTAAACGAGATGTTTCTACCGCAGCGTTGTCATTTTTTTTTGGTTTACCCCATAGAATGGGGCATGGATTCGCTTACGTCTACCAAACGTGAATCTTTGACCCGGCAACATTGATATACTAAATTTTATATATCATTGCGCGACAAATAACATATTAATAATAAAGACAGCCAGAGATGCGTCACCGGCCCTAATACACAGAGATGGAAAGCTTCATAGAGATATTTCTACTTATTTTTTTTATGTTATTCATATGGCCTACTAACAGTCAACTTACACAATAACAATCTTAAATAAGAGAAAAGTGTCTTAAGGTAAGTGTATTGACTACATACTAGTGAACACTGCATGCACTATAACTATAACTTAACTAGGTTTTGATTTAGTTAAATAAGGTTAATAATTTTAAATGAAAAGAACGTAGTTTATCTGTATGGTAATAGAACACACAAGCTGGTTGCACGATCTTTTATGGACAGTGCTTTACTATAATGGCATCTTTGACTATAATGAATCTGGTGGCAAACATTGACTGTGGGTTGGTGGTGTAAGAATATTCCCTATTCCATCCGCCTGTGGGTATTGTAAGAGACGGCATAGGGAAACAATCCTGAGAAAGGCAGCAGCATCTTACTAAAAAAAAATATAAAATAACAGTCTGCCAAGCGTCGCAGCTATGGCAAATACCCCCTCCCCCCATGAGGTAATCTATGTGGAGGCCTATCGTCCAGCAGTGGACTTTTGATAGGATGTAATGGTACGATCAGGTAGTAGTAACTGGTGACGATTCTTTAGATGTTAAATCTCATTATCTCCGCGTAATATATACGAAGACACAAATATTGTACTCGGACGGAAATACCAACGTGTGACAATTTATTCTACTTACTACTTTGATGTACGCTTTACAAAGGACCAAGCAAACCGTTTGGTTCGATTACGTTGAATAGACAATATAACGGTGGCCCACCAACAGTCTGGTTATCCGAGTTGTCCGATAGGCCATCGACCGTTCAGTTGTTCGGTAAATCTTCGGTGATTGAAAGGCGAGGGAGGTATTAAATCATGTTGTTCGTGCATACATTCTTCGGAGTGTATCTTATGGAATACTGAGAGACTGGCTATTCTACCTCTGTGATCAAGACTGACAAACTGGAACACAGCAGTGAATACACTGCTGCTTGACGGCAGGGATCTTAACTAGATTCCAATCCAGACGGGTTCCCAGATAGAACAGCTTTAGGAATTTTTCAGTGCACTTAAAATATAATAATAATAATAATGTCCTTCAGACCCAGGACCCCATGATCAGCAGTCGCACTACTACAGCCACTAGACCAACGAGGCTGTTAAAATATATCATTATATATTCATAAATAATGTAAGCGAAGTATAAGTAGAGCTTTGATTATATACTTGAAGTAAAGATGCACGAAGTATTTGGATGAAGGTGATTCAAAACCGTGCTTTATGGCATCTCTTGGGGGAATCCTACGTTCAGCTCAAGAATTGTGAAGAGCTGTAATGATGACGATGATATTAATACACGCTCATATAATTGAAATATAAACCTAACAAAATTTGTTATCCCTATCTATGCCCGATTAGCAAAATTAATATATTAATTAATTAATTCAGAGACACGGCTGGATTAAATTATCGTTGGATATGGATTGTTGAATTTAAAGCACATTTACAGGCTGATACAGAGAGGTTTCGTAATCCAGTCAACACACGCATAGTGTTACCGTATCAACGCTATCTACAACATATGTAATTATTTGAAGCTTAGGGTAACAGTAACACCTTGATAAAGCAGGTGATTCAAAATGGGCCAGGTCTATGTACACTACGTCATAAAAAGAGAAAAATCTGTAGAATTCGGGAAAAATACAGATGACTCATTTAAATTTGTCTTGTCGTGCTAAACAATTGATGTTTATCAATTATTTTTATTGACTTTCAACATGGCGTCTTTACCGATTTAGTTACTCTGTGCTTATAGACATTGACAATAAACTATAAAGCGACCTTTGATCATAGAAAGATGACTGTCAGTTGTCACAGAATTGTCAAAATACGTGAAATAAACATGTCAAACGTCATTACTCAATAAAAATGATAGTTTACCGCCATGACGGGTTTCTGTTGTGTGTTGCAATTTCAAGTGTAATTTCCTGAGCTTTACCAGCAAACAAAGTTATTTTAAAATAATTGGACGGTTGAAAACCGTTTAAAATTTGTTTCCCTTATTTTGAATATAATGTACAAGGACCTGGCCCAGGCTCCACACATTTTGGAATATCTCATTTAAAAACTTTATTTAGACAACGGTGTCCGTATACGTGCAATAATTTTAGTTTACCAGTTGTGGCTAGGTGAGACTTAGGTGATTTATTTGTTCCGCGGTGCCACCGTAAGTGAAAAGCTGCTACCTATACATATATATACACAAAACAATACCTCAGTGGTTTTGCTATTTTAAACATACTTTTAAATTATTATACCTTTAGGAATATCCGTTGTTTATCCACTTTAAATATATTTCAAAACAAAACATTTATACTTTCCTAACAATTTAACTTCCCCTCCATGAAATTTGCCAAATATTTCACCTCATTCCAAAGTGGCGCTCCCTGATGACAAAAAAAATTGTGGAAACCCTCACTTATGTATGTAAAACGTTTCCACAGCACGGGAGGGGACCAAGTGTGGGGTTAACGTTTTTAGAAAAAAAGATTGACGGTCTAATGACTTAACCAGATTACCTAATAGTTTAAATTTCTTTAGATTGTGTAAAAGCAAATAAATTGTTGGTTTAATGGTAGATCAGGGGTTCCCAAACCTTTTTAGTCAGCGGCGCACTTACAGGTTTAGTAGTTCTCGGCGCCCTAGCTAGCTAGTCGATATAAGGTACAATGCTACGAAGTAGATAGGCACAAAAATTAAAATATGTACAATATGAAGCTGAGTTTTAATATTTATATAGACAAGAATACATTTGTTATTGAAGGAAAATAGAAAATGAAATACAATGGCAACTTATTTATTGTAACGTGTGAGCTTGGTGATCTCCACACGTTTTTAGAAAGAGTGGGATAAGGTTTGATACCGTAGCTCTCACTTCCTGCTCTACTTTGGTCTTTGCGCGATATTTGATGTTATTAGAGCTAAAGCTGAAAACCCTGTTTATTTTATACCCGCAAAGTTTAGTTTCCAGAGAATGATAAACAGGACCGTTTAATGCCCCTCTTTATTCTCTACGATGCACTAGGGCGCCTCAGCGCACACTTTGGGAATCCCTGGTATAGATATTTTATGACGCCAGTACTCCGTTGTAAAATTTAGAATTCTACCTGAAAATCTTGCTGAAATGAACCGACTCAAAAGGAATTTTTGATACCAGCTGTAAATTTGCTATTGCTAAAAATCCTTAAAAATTGTTGATTTTCGAAGTATTTCTGTCCCTGTCGCTACCGTACGCTCCCAGAATTGGAGGTTTTTCTTGCGGAAATCAAAAAGAGGGCAGCGCGAGCATTTGTACATACAGCTAAATCGCTCAATTGCGGCCATAGATAATTATCATATACTATGTGTATGTGCCGCAGTATACGAGCGTTCTTTTCATTCCATATTGTCATAATGCAATTAAAACTTCTTGAGAGATATGCGTGCTATAGCCACGTTCCGGATATATTATGGGTGCAACACGAATGTCCCAATTCGGCCGGGAAAGAATCATGCTCTCACAAGATATTAGCGTAAAATAGCGGCTTAATGATGCTATTTTCCTATGGTGATGCAGAGAACCCTTATACTGGAAACGAGACATTTCATCTTAATCGTCAAGGGTAATAACACGTCTGTTTTTAGATTCTTTGTGAGACAGGAAAAAAGAAAAAATACAAAATGTCTATGGGCCACAGCATTCACTCACATTCAGGTGAACTGATGCTCGCCTGTCACTCTTATTCTATAAATTGAGGGCGAAAGAGTGCCGAGGCTGTAACTGTTTCGACGTCCGCCTTAACGTGGACTTTACTGCGAATTATCTAAAGCACTGCCATGGATGCTGCTACAGAAGTATTTCGCGAGGTTTTTACAGCAGCAAACATAAAGTAAACGAGGTATGAAAACATCAAAAATGTATCAGTTCGTGGGCGTTGTAAGAGACGACAGAGGGAAACAAACCACGAGACGGACATTAGTCTACCAAACAACAACTAAAAAACAATAAACTGCGGTTGCCAATGAGGTAATTCATGGGTGAGATCTATGATCAGCAGTGAATTATTAATAAGTTGGAACTGTAACGGTATCTATTTGAGCATCAACAAAACAAGATAATATGCACCGGAAGTATAATAATAGCGGGTTTTCCTTTAGGAACTGAAAATATAGTGTTTAAAGAGTGCTTTCGTTGCATTAAACTCTCAAGACGACAATTAAATTAAAGTAACGCAAGACTAATAATTGCATTAAGCTACGTAATACATATATTTGTTTATTACTTATTTGTTAATAGTATATTTGTACTACGAATGGGTCGTAAGGACCACGCTCTCACAGAAGAATACCAGCGTAAAATAGCAGTTTAACGGTGCTGTGTTTCGTATGGTGAGTGTTGAGAATCGGAGACCCTTTTCACTGAAAACGAGGCATTCCAACTTGGTCCTCACGGATGACAACGCATTTTGATTCGTAATCGAGGATAGATGTAGATGTCTACGGGCCACAGCAACCACTTACTATCATGTATACTGTGTGCTCGTCTGCCACCCTTAACCTATAAAAAAATTGTTTGAAATTAAAACTAAACTCCGAGTAATGACTGACTTAAATCTGTAAAATATCAGTATTATTGAATACTTAGTACGCACCTAAGCTTACATCCATCGTTCATAGTTACAGCCTATGAAGCTGAAATCAAAGTCCCCTGTTGAATATAAGCCTCCCCATAATTTGCCGCAGAAGTGGGATATTTGAAAAAGTTGCCACACTTGGCAGGCTGGTTGGCAACCGCAGTCCTTTAATAATTTGGAATTTTTATCAGGAACATTCTGCTGCCTCTCTACCGCTTCAGTTCCCCGTCGTGTCTTACGAGATCAACGGAATAGTAGTGGATTTTGTTATGCCTCCACTACACGTAGACTTAAGACATTTAACTTTAAAAATGTACCATGAAATATTTCACTTTTTTTTTACACTCGCATATGTTTAAGAAATATATGGCTTAATGTGATGCAATCACCAACATCTCCGATGGAATTTAATGAAAATATAATTCCTTTAAATCACGTCCATATGCCGTCACGTAATAATCATCTAAATTCAAACACGCACTAATTCGGAGCACGGACACGTGCTCCGAATTAGTAATAAATATTAATAGCCAACCCAGATCTGCATTTTCACTTTCCATATGCAATACTGTATAATTTACCTTCTAACATAAAGAGGTATTGTAGTTCAGGAGATTTTAAAGGTATAAGGGTAACAAACGAGCACTCAGTCCACCTGATTGAAAGATGCTGTGGATGCTGTGGCCCATAGACACCTACATCCACTCTCGATTAAGAATTACAATGCAGATGCGTTGTCTCTCTTGAAGGCTAAAATGTGATGCCTATACGAGTTTCCATCAATCCTCTAAAAAGTCTACGATCTGCTACACTCACCGTAGAAATCAGCATGAAGTTGCTATTTAATGCTGGTATTCTGTAAGATCACGGTCCTTTCCCGGTTAAGCACTAATGGGTCAATTAGTGCTACAATCATAATATAGCTGCAATCTACTCTAGAGGCTGAATGTCTAATTTGTCTAGGAGAAAACGCTTGAAAGTCCTTGTAACCCGTGTAAGAGAGCGGTAGACAATCCTGTATATGACAGATGTTAATATGCGTAGACTTGTGACGGAGAGCAATCCGATGTACCTAACAAATGTAATGATTTTGGCAAAATCTTTATTAAACAGTGGGAGAAGATCAGAAAAAGCAGTGCAACAAATATGGACTGATATATCGTTATTGTCATCATCATTACAACCCTACACAAGTCTACTGCTAAACGTAGGCCTCTCCCAAGGATCCACAAAGCACAGTCCTGGGTACTGCATGTACTTCCTGCATGTCTTATTAGGTCGTCACACTATCTAGTAGAGGGCCGCCCTATACTTCGCCTACTGGTACGAGGCTGACACTTGAGAAGCTTTCTTCCCCATCGGTTGTCAGTTTTTCGAGCTACATGGCCGGCCTCTGCCACTTCAGCTTACTAAGACGTTGGGTTACTTCGGTTACTCTGGTTCATCAGCGGATCATTTTTAAGTCTATCACGCAGAGAAACCCTCCGGGCATAGCACTCTCCAGAGTTCGCTGAGCAGCCTTGAGCTTTCTCATACGGCCCGCAGTGACGGACCATATCTCAGATACATAACTCGTAAAAATATTTATGAATCGTAACTAGCTATCTTTAAAATTACGCACTTAGCAACAAGACAATGTTACAGAAAAATAAAGACAATACAATTTCATTCGGCGATGTCCATCAAGGTTCGACGGATTCGATTACAGGTAATTTCGCATTGGACTAAAAAGCGCCCCGAACGCCCGCAACAGCTTTCGCAAATACTTCTTTAATGAAATGACAATTACCTACGAGCAGTCCGAGGATTCCTGGAGAACTTACGCAACTTGGGAACCAAATCCTGAGCCGAAGTACTATTGTCTATCGACAGAATTTCACTTGCAATTTTGATGAAAGAATTCATCGCTTATTGAGAATGTATAAAATATTTCTTTAAGAATTTTTATTATAAGTACGTAATGTAATAAAAGGCATACTTAAACTTAAGTTTTAATATAAATACGTCTCATTTTAAAATATATTCCACTGTTCAAGTAACACTAATTATGTAGTTATTACTACAAAATACTAAACACCTTTTGTTTCAATACCTTCAACACACAAAATGACAGAAAGTGTCGGATCATAAATATTGAAAAAATCTTAGAATCTTAGACACGTAAAATAACTAGTACGTGTTAATGTTGATATGTGAATCATTTCAATAACAAGAAAACTCACTGAACAACCATCCGTAGCAAGTTTCTTCTCTCGAATCGTTTTTACGTGTCGATATCGGCGCTACCGTTGGTAGGAGCTAACATTTATCGTATTGAAGACGTTCGATTGTTTTATAAATAAAGCGACCACAAAAAGTACAATCGATCAATCGTGCGAAAGCCAAGCGATCGAATTCGATAATACGCAATTCAATTAAATCAGAACTCTTATGTACAAGATTTAAGATTTATATTCCATCATCTCCGAACAATGAGTACCGCTCGAGAGTAAATTATATGGCTCTGTAAACAGCTTTATGCCCTGTTTCTGCGGATTTAAGAGCTACTTTTAAAAAAATTATGAAACCATCATATTTGCGTCGTACAACGTGAAAGATTCCATACGAGAGCTGTCCAAACATTTTATACTTTCAAATCCCCGGTGCCTTATCTATAGTGATGATCTGAAGAGGCTTATCGAAGCATCGGCTCTTGGGAGGTACCCTTAGATCTATATTAAATGCGTGGCTCGAATGTTCCACTTATTGTACACTTGGTCTCGTGTACAAGAACATGTTTGAGCGAAAGTATGCCTTGGGTAAAAAAATTAAAGACCTTTTTGAATCGAGTTGCTCGTAAATAATTTTGTGAAGTGTACGCATAAACACCTGTGCATTCTGAAATTTTGATGTGACGTCAAATGATGCCATTGTTTTCCTAGTCCGTTTTTATCAGTCTGGTGAAGCATCGATGGATTTATTGCAAATATGCTGACATCCCTTTAAACTTATCTCTATTGGATCTGTTTTTTCTTTGTAGCTAAGAACGCACTTTAGTCTTCCATACGAAAGTTGAAAAAATTATAAAAATTAAGGCACTTAATAACGTTTTACGTGTTTTACGCATCGAAAAACAACAGCCTTTTAAAATTGAAAAATGTAAGATGCTTAATGAAACACACGTAATCATGACAATAATCAGGATCAGAGTTTCTCTGTGACATTGTCATTACTGAACTACTTACGCAAATTAAGCTTAATATCTTAGGTAAAATATTAAAATTCCTTTATTTTATTAGTAAAAATATAAATCATCGTCATCGTTAGTAGTAAAACAATATTCGTGTTTATTGTAAAATTATTTTACAATTTTTTTCGTAACTGGATCATCTTCATTATGATCACAGCCCATCACAATAGAAATTAGATGTCTACAGGCCACAGCAACCACTTACCATCAGGTGATATGTGTGCTCATGTGTCACCCTATCCTATAAAAAATAAAATAAAAACTATCGTTAACTATACCTTACTTGCAGTTTTTTGGTTAGATTTTGGTTTATTTATTTTATTCTAATTTAAAGTAGTAATATAATTGCAATACGAAAGAACGGGACCCTCTAATACAGGTATATATTTACTTAAAACATGGGTACCCAACAGTAAGTAATAAATTATTATTATTATCATAAATCCACACGTCAACGATATAGGGTACTGGTTAAGTCATACATCACGCTCAACATTGGCCATTCCCCTGGAGTGCCCCAAAAATGGTCCTAAGCCACCGGCATCCTTCGACTACCAGCATGTTTCCTCGATCTCGATCTTCACTCCAAAAATGGGAGGATGCCCAATACTGCTTGTCAACACGAGCCTGCTACTCGAAAACTTTCTTTCCCATCAGATATTCGAGCCATATGGCCCTTCCATCGCCACGTAAAAGGTTTCGCTTACCATCCGTGACAACTATGGCGTACACTTTATTACATCCCCCCTTTTTATAAGAGTAACAAAAATGATTGGGCAATAACAATTAATTCATGATCCAACGAAGATTGTGACCTCCTAGCTGATTTTATACAAGGGGAAAATCTCAATCTTTTATAATATTGGGTCTGAAGTGGAGTTTTGTTACACAATGTCATTTAATTGATAAGTTAGTTTTAAATAAAAGTTCATCAGTTTTTAGTGAATTATATTAATACACAAAACAACCCTCATCTCTAACTCTTTTCTTAATTTTTCTAATATAATAAATATCCGTAGTTTGGTTCATTCATTTCTTATATTACTAATATTACAGAAAAAAAACATTAACTTATACATTTTCCTAAAAAATTAACTTCCCCCAAACTGTGAAACATTTCATGTTATTACAAAGTGGCGCCGCCCAGGAGGCATAGAGTCGTGGATTCAGAGTCGGTGAAAAGTCTAACTGCAAACACAAACACCGCTTCATCATAAAACGTAGATTATTGATAGTTTCGGTTTTGAAAGTCTTTGACACGAAAAAAGCTCTTTAACTGCGGCGCGTCAGTCTTCACGTAATTTGTATTTTCCGTTAAATTTCGTACGTTACATTTTAGTTCGAATATTTTCCGCAATATTTCTTTATTGAAACAGACTAATCTAATTATAAACAATTATTTTGTTTTTATAGAATAAGGGTAGCAAACGAGCACACAGTCCACCTGATGGTAAGTGGTTGCTGCGGCCCATAGACATCTACATCTATCCTCGATTACGAATCAAAATCCAGATGCGTTGTCACCCGTGAGGAATAAGATGGAATGCCTCTTTTCCAGTAAAATGGGTCTCCGGTTCGTAACACTCACCATACGAAACACAGCAGCATTAACCTACTATTTCACGCTGGTATTCTGTGGGAGCGTGATCCCTCCCCGGTCGAGCCGACCCATTCGTGCTACAAGCTGCTAATATAACTGCAGCATGGCTCTACCACGTATAAGTATCTTACAAGTAACAATTCGAAATAATAAAAAACCTACCTGCAAAGCGTGGCAATTATGGCAAACGTCCTCTCTACGAGGTAATCTATGGACGAGGTGATGTTCTAATAGGCTTTGAAAGGCTGTGGTGATGGTGCATGTCGGTAATAAAGTGCCACGGTTTATGAATAAATAGTTGACCAATGTCCGGACTATATTCTATACTTAATAATTTTATTTAATATCTTTTATATCAACATGATGCAATTATAATTTTATTTATAATTCCAGGTGTTGACGACCTACTCGTGGAAGACGGGGAACATTATTTGTTCTGGTACAAGAAGCTGTAATTTCATAGTTTATATAAATTTTATGTCTCTCCTCTAAATAATATTTTAAGTATCTCAAGTCATCAAAAATAAGATTAATTGTATTAATATGATTTAGCTTTAGAATAATTTACCATTTTTACTACTAAGTACCTATAATCCATACTTTCGTTCTATAAAAAAATGAGTTCATATTCACAGAATATATTTGTTTTGTCGAGACGATGGTTACTAGTTATTGATGGATTTAATTGATGGCATGTTTTTAACATAATTTATTTCAATTACTCTGTAAAAAATTTGCATTATTTTGTTTAAGGTTGAATATGTGTTACTTAAAAATTAAAATATCAAAAAAAAACGAAAAATATTACTTTAAAATTTAATCAACTGCAATGAATTAACTAAAACAATTATTTATTAGAACAACATTTTGTATGATAAAGACAAAATTAAGTAGTGACTTCACAATCATGTATGTTCACTGAAAAAGAAAAAAAACACCTTCATAATAGAAAAGTGAAACCTTGATTTATATTGATTAATTTTCCTTTATATTTCCTGACAGGGATAAAGCATTTTTAAAAAGAGCAAAGAAACTACAGTCGAAATTGGACGGATCGGTTATTGTGAAAAAATGGCTATGTTCCAACCGATAATATAAACATATTTTAAAATAAATACAATCACAAATAAGTCCATTTTAACAGAAAGCGATATAAATTACGTAAATATTATTAACTTTTAATCATATAACTAATATAAAAACTAACGGTTGTAGCGTCTAGTACGCTTTAAAAGTCCCCTTCCCTTTAATGTCGTTATAGCCAGGTAACTTTACATTTAAATTACATTGTGAAACTAACATTTCATCACTCTATATAGGTACTAATGTATGTCAACAAACACAATTCTGTTAAAATGTCGAGCTATAAATTAAAAAAAACTGTCAACAGCAAAATTAACGTACCTATGTAATGATTGTGCAATTCCTAGGTATACCACAGACTGACTAGAGTTCTACCGTATACCCAGTTAAAAGTTGAGATTGAATCATAAACGCACATTTACATAATTACTTTTCTTTTCCAATGAAACCTTTGTCATAATTAAATACGGTACAGTAGTTATAGCAGTTTTAAGAATTAGTGTTAAATACTTAGTAACTTTTTATAATCTTCGACGTTGATTAAAATTTAAATCAGTTTAGACAAATTAACATTTTTCCTAACTTTAATCTTTAAGCTTTAGTACAATCATAGATTAAACTGCATGCTTATCGAAAGAATGGGTAATATCAAATTTTTTTTGTTATTTTAATAAATTAGATTACGCTTCCTTCAGCTGCTTACGTAGATATATTTTTTTATAGCTATGTATGTACATGTATTTACATATTTTCTTGAAAATGAAGTAAATTTTTAAATAACGTTTTCAAATTTTTTTCAATAAAATTTTGAAAATAAATAACCTAAAGTTTTTCAGAAACTTACATATTTATTATATACCTAATATATACCTATTTATCATATTACCGTTTATTATTATATTACCATCATACATTAAATTACCATCATAGAAG
>DWHP01000190.1:0-22886 GCA_018247895.1 Parnassius honrathi
TGTTCGCGAATGTCAACCTCGTCCCTTGATCGCTCTAGGAGATTTTAACGCCCACACAAGGGCATGGGGCAACTCTAAAGACGAACCGAAGGGAGAGACAGTGATGGTATAGGCGGCTGAGCTGGACCTCCGATTAATGAATCAGGGGTCCATAAGTACATGTGTGCGGTGGCAGAGGGAGTCCATTGTGGATCTCACTTGGGCAACTCCTCCTGCAGTGCAAATGCTGTCGGGCTGGCGAGTAGTGGAGGAGGCGGTCACATTGTCTGACCACCGCCACATCGTATTGGATGTCGCACTTTGACAGACCAACCGTAAAACCCTAGTTACCGAGAGATCAGCCCACCGCAGTGTTGGTGTCGAGACAAAAAACATCGAGGATGTTAGGTCCGATCCTGAAATGGAAGCGAACTGGTTTCGAGGTACGATGACGCAAGTTTGCGACCTGTCGATGCCTCGAACCATACGCCCTAAGCGCAGAGCAGTGCACTGGTGGTCAGCAGAAATCGCACGACTCCGTGCACTCTCCTGGCGGTGTCAGCATCAGTACAGTAGAGCCCGAAGGAGAAGTAGGTGAGCTCCACCTGAGAAGATAGCTAGACTCTACAGGGCATACCGAGCGGCTACAAAGGTGCTACAAATAGCTATTACCAATGCCAGGTCTCGGTCCTGGAAAGAGCTTCTGGATGGACTCGACCAAGACCCTTGGGGCGTCCATACAGGATGGAGTTCGGCAAGCTCCAACCCTGGTCGCCCCCTTTGACGGAGACTGTCGATCCACATTTTCTGGGAAGGGTGATTGGCACGCTCTTCCCAGAGGACCGGTCAAGTCCGTCAGTTCACCTGCCATCTTCATGACAGTGGCAAGATAAGATGGGGGTGACCATCGAGGAGCTGGATCGAGCCGTTAGCCGCTTGAAAGCCCGGAACACAGTACTGGGGGCTGACGGAATCCCGGGCCGTGCCTTAGTGCTGAGTTTGGTTACCCTGGGAGACAAGTACAGGCAGCTGTTTACCAGCTGTCTGCGGTGTGCCACGTTCCCCACAGCCTGGAGAGAGGCAAGGCTGGTCCTCTTAAAGAAGGAGGGCAGAGCCACTGATTCTCCATCTGCATACCGCCCTATATGCCTATTGGACGAGATTGGCTAATTTTTCGAGTGGATAGTTGCCACTCGGCTCAATAGACATCAGTCGCGTGTCGGTCCCGATTTGGCTGATAGCCAGTTTGGGTTCCACGGGAGCGTTCCACGGTAGACGCGATTATGCGCGTCCGCTCTCTGTCAGAACAAACAGTATTCCCAATTTTGCTGGGGCTACGCTTAGTACCCTGGATTGAAAGGGTGGCGGGTGCTATGCATAGACTGCTTCCCAACCTAGGGGGACCTATGAAGGAAGTACGTCGCCTCTACGCGGGAGTTATACGGTCCGTCGTCCTGTGTGGAGCGCCTGTATGGGCAAAAAGGCCGGCCATTCGACGCTGTAGAACTAAAATCTAGAGTGTGCAGCGGAGGATGGCTATACGGATCGTACGAGGATACCGCACTGTATCCTTTGAGGCGGCGACAATCCTGGCTCGCTTTTCACCACTAAATATACTGGCGGAGATGGACGCGAGGGCCTACATCCGGATCCGTGCCCTCCGTCAGAGCAGTGGTAGTAAGCCAGAAGAGGCACTCGAATCAATTAAACGGCAGGAACGGCAAAACGCCCTGGCGACGTGGCACACTCGTCTCGAGGAGCGCTACGAACGCAAACGCGTCATTGGAGTAATCCTGCCGGTCTTCAAAGCCTGGATGCAGTGACGAGTAAGAAGACTCATCTACAGACTTACACAAAGTAATCAAGTAATCACCGAAGCACCCGTGCCCGGTAATTACTTGTGTAAGATCGGACGCAACATGACGGCGAACTGCTTCCACTGCAGAGGACGGGACCAGGACTCTGCTTCTAACACACTCGCCGTATGGCCAGCGTGGGAACGGGAGCGAACGATTCTGGAAAATCACATTAGACGGAACTTCTTCCTGCCAGCAGTCGTGTCGGCGATGGTGAGTGGGGACTCGGCGTGGAGGGCCGTAGCCACCTTCTGCCAATCCGTTATGAGTCAGGAGGAGGCTTTTGAGCGAGATCGATAGAGGGTAGATCCCGCTCGGAGACGACGTCACCAAGGCTTTAGGCATGGCCCTCCTCTTGAAAACGTTGTTCCCCTACCAGAAACGGGGCCTCTGAGGTTGCAGACGCTCGGGGCGAGGGCCTCGAACGCCTAGTTATGTAACCCGCGAGGAGGACGATGACTCGGAAGTGGTCTCGATACATCTTGGTAGCACTGCAAGGGTGCTGGGGGTAGCAAGTATCGCCCCTGGGACGTGCTATCAATGTAGCAAAGCGTTGGAGGGGCTACGGTTGCGTTCCGAACGGAAATCCCGGGACCCCTCGTATACGCTGATGGTGACCACCGTGGGGTTATAGCCGGTAGGAGTCCGGCATAACCTTCTCGTTGCCCCCGCGACGAATGGTATCCATGAGGATTTCCGCACGAAAAAAAAGGCTAGGTTATTAGTTTAAATATATTAAGTCTTAGTAGTAGCTTCAGTTAGTTTTGAAGGGAACCCTTCAAGCCGGGGGGAATGGTTGTGCCAAAAACAAACATTTATAATTGCCGCCACGAGTCGTGACCACACTTTTTATTGGTCGATATGACACTGACCACGCTGACGCTCAACGTGATTGGTTCGTCAGCCGATTCTCGTGGTCTATTGGGTTTCACGTATCATTCGACAACCGTACACTTGAGAGCAATTTTAGTGACAACATTTTAATTTATTTATTTTTGTTAAGTGTAGTGTTACCTCGTTGTTAATTGTTGTTTGTGTATTTCTTGTCTGTAACTGTTTTTGATATTTCCTGTTGTTAATTTTTTTTTTGATATAATTTGAGCATTCGGAGTTTGGCCTAAATATGCAGAGAAGAAAGAATTCGGTGTTAAATAGACAATCCTGGCAAATGGTCTATTCAGTTTTTTGTTACATGAAATAATTAGGTATTGCGAAAAACATGATAGACGTTTACAAACAGACTGCTAAGACGACTAATGTCTACGTAGCTACTGTACGGCGTATAGTTAAAGGAGTAAACGACTCAGAATTTCGAAAATATAAAAATATTCAATTATGAATTGAAATAACAACAGTACCTAATAATTTTGGCCGACAGTGTACCTACGCTGGCTCAACCCCCACCGTAGTTCATCTGTGCTCGCCTTTCGTGCCAGCAACTATACATTTGTGTAAATTGGTTGGCTACATTAGCCGGCAATAAAATCCCTTCTCACTTTCGTTCCCTTCCCGTACGGTCATGCTCAAAGGGGGGCTAGTTGCAACACAGCCTCGGAGCCTCGAGGCCTTAGTGAGAGCCCGCCCACCGCTTCCCCAAGTAAGTGCTCGTTTCTATTTAGGAACTGTTTAATTTTGTATTTCCCTTTTGCCACAGCAGCTCATGCTCTTGTCGTGCCGGCTAATGTATTAAGTCGACTTTGTAGCGAGTATATTTATTCAAACACAGCCACATGCCGCGTCCGCCATTATATTTTGGTTTATAACGAACCACGCCGATATACAGAACACAATTAGTTCAACCATTTGTGGTCATTGGTTCCCGATTCGAACTCAGGAAACTATGGCCCCACCATATTTGTACTTCTTCGCTCCAAATTTCAAAGGGCAACCTGTGATCATACTTTAACAGCATTTTGTACCAATCAAATCAGGCCGTTTTTGTGTGAGTGTGAGTTTTTTAACTTTTAAATGATAACGTAAAAATTCTAATTTAATATTCTGTGCTAGTATGTAATGTCTCAAAAATTAGTATAGTTAAACAGTAACTTGCAAGATAAAATATATCTATATATAATAATCTTTATTGACATAAAATGAGTTCCAAATATCCTATGAGGCCTCTGAATCCTAAACTAGGTAAGAACCAGTAGGTCAGGATTTAGGACCTTCTCCCATGTTTCTTAGTCTAATAAATTTATATCAAGACAATTTTCCAAAGGGTGTGAGAGTTTGTGTGTGTGTGTGTGTGTGTGTGTGTGTGTGTGTGTGTGTGTGTCATGTTATTCGGAACATATGTATTACATAAATGCTTCACCCATATCAGTATTTTTCCAGTATCGTCATAGTCTAATATTACTAGCCAGTTTCTTATTTCAATTTAACATTCGTGAAGTGATAGTGGATAGAAATTCAGAATTTTATTAACTTTATAATAAATGTATCCAGAAAGTAAACTTCTTTGTCGTCCTGCTAATGCAGTACTGCATATTATGGGGTCAATAAAATTAATAATTGTACGCTTGTTATGTGATTTATTTAGGTCATAAGGGTTAGAAACACGCTGTTTGGTGATATTGTGATATATAAATTACTGCATTGCCGTGAGAACTTGACACATCTCATAAAGGGTATTGGTATTGAATCTACAAGGCTTAAATATCATTGTTTTGATCAAGGAACGTTGATCTCTCTCAAGGTGTATGATGTGTGTTTTACATGCTCCTCCCCATACTTCGATGCAGTAGCTAATAACAGATTGAACTAGTGCATAATATACAGTGTGAAGAAGTTCTAGGTCAGCGATATGCCTAAGATTCTTGAACACCCATGTTAATTTTCTGACTCGTGACGCAATCATGTATGTGTGTGGTTTCCTAGTTAGTTTCTCATCCAATTGTACTCTAAGATACTTCATTGTAGGTGTTTTACTTATTGGTTGAAATGAACATTGATGTTTTTTAAAAATATTGCATGTGTGAATATGAATATCCACGTTCTTTTTTTTATTCGAGAGTTAAGAAACTGGACGTATCAGGTTTTGGATACATTTGTGGTCAGTAGATTATGTTAAAGCCACAAGTTTGCCCTATGTATACCTATTTCAGCATTTTGTCGACTTTCGTCCCAGGTTTTCCCAAATACGAAAGCTGTGTGAACTTTAAAGGTTGGTTGTTCAGGATTTATTCCAATACTTCAGATAGTGCTAATAGCACAGATTTTGGTCTATAATTTGTTACACTGTCTTGCGCTTCTCTCTTGTGGACAGGTGTAACGAGAGCTCTTTTAAAAACGTTGGGAGAAACACTTTGTTCAAAACACAATTTAACGATGATGGTAAAGAACGGGACTATGATGTGTTTTATCAATTTAAGAAACTTATTTGATATAGGCTCCCAGCCATTAGCAGTATCATTTTTAAGATTCATGATCAAGAACTCAAATTCGCTTTCATCTAGTGAGAGTAAAGCCATCGAATCTCTATTACGAGATATTTTATAATCGTTTGTGCTTTCTGTGGGCTAGTAGTTTTCCAAAGTTTGCAAAATATCTATTAACATCCTCAACAGCATCATAGGGGTAAGCCAGAAAATTTTGCAGATTATCTGAAGAGGTTTTCTGTTTATTAGAGCTCGTAATGGATTTAATAGCGGACCACGTTTCCTTATTCGTTCTTGCATTTTTTAATAATGATTTTTCGTAAGTTCGTTTTATTCTTATCAGCAACCCGTTACAGAAGTTTTTATAAAGTTTATAAGTTATGTCAAGTATTTGGTTATCCGAATTTTTTTTCGGATTTTTATGTAACTCATCTCGGTGGCGGATACCAGGATGGATGGAGTAATCCGGGGGTTATCCATGCCTTCAGTATTTTTTGCGCCCATATACGGTAATACTCGAGGTATTTGATTTTATTACACTTGGTATCTTATCGACAAATATAGTTGCAGCCTCTTCTGCGTCTGCTATTGGGGATATAAAAGAGAAATCTGTTGATTCTATTTGCTTAACCCGGCGTCATGGGGGTTGGGTCTGTGCGACCCGTCATATTTTATTGCGCTTCTAGTTCGGTTACTATGCGTGCGACGTTGCCGTTCTTCTCAATAGCCGGAACTGTTGAGTTGTTCTATGCGTCTCAAGCAACACGTTAGTCGTGGCACAGCCGCAGTGTGAGTTACAGGTGCACAAAATTGAATAAGGTACGTGAGATCCATCCCCGCAGTCGGTGTAACAATTTCACGCCATTTTGTATAGATATTTTTTTACTTATTATCTGTGTTTTTATCCTTTTATATTTGATTTTTTGTTGTTGTTTACAATTGTATTTACTGATATATATAGTTCAATGTATTTTATTTGTATTTTTGTAGGTACTTAGTAAAAAATGGATCGCGAAGAGATAGAACGACAGTGTATTTTTGCAATTTTACAAGAATCTGACTCTGATTCTGAGTTGTCAGACCAGGATGTGTGTGACGAAGAAGATCACTTGAGTGAGCGTAGTAATCCTAGTGACACAGAACAAGATATCTCAGAGGCTGATGATGATGACATTTCACTGTCTACTCTATTGCATAGAAGTCGTTCGCGAGAAGAGCAATGTACATCCGAATCGTCTAGTTCTTCAAACGCAAACCGTGAGTGTCCTTCGGGTTTTTATTGTGGCAAAGACGGTACGATGTGGTATAAGACGCCTTTTCGACAAAATGTCAGAACCAGAACTGAAAACATAATCCATCAATTGCCAGGTGTCGTCCCAGAAGCAAAATCGGCGATGTCTGAAGTGGAATGCTGGAATCTTTTCATTACTGAGGATATGCTGCAAATCATACTTATGCATACTAATGCACGCATTATACCTAAAATAGCTTCATGTACTAATTTATCTAAGTACACCCATGTAAAAGAATGTACTATAATTGAATTGAAAGCTTTTATAGGCCTCCTTTATCTAGCTGGTCTTTACCGATCGGGAAGGCAAAATTTGAGCGATTTATGGGCTACTGATGGCACAGGTGTGGATATTTTTCGGCTTGTAATGTCTTTGCAGAGATTTCATTTTATTCAGAGTTCTTTGACGTTTGATGATTATTCTACTCGTGGGCAAAGACAGCAACTAGACAATCTGGCTCCAATTAGAGAATTTTTTGAAGCATTAGTTGAAAATTGTAAAAAAACTTATACACCAAGTGATTGTCTAACAATTGACGAAATGCTTGTAGCTTTCCGAGGTAGGTGTAAATTTCGTCAATATATACCTTCCAAACCTGCTAAATACGGGATAAAAATCATTGCTCTAGTCGACGCAAGAAATTTTTATATAAAAAACTTAGAGATATATCCTGGGAAGCAGCCTGAAGGCCCTTATTCTGCCAGTAACAAGCCATTTGATGTTGTTGACCGGATTGTACAGCCAATTACAAGAACAAACAGAAACGTTACCTTTGATAACTGGTTCACTAGTTATGAACTGGTGCAGCATTTGCTCAAAAAACATAACTTGACATCAGTTGGTACCCTGCGCAAAAATAAAAGACAAGTTCCAGTAGAATTCACTAAAACTCGCGGAGTTGAAGTTTTCTCATCTCGATTTGGTTTTCAAAAGGATGTCACACTTGTCACTCATGTGCCTAAAAAGAACAAAATAGTATTGCTGATGTCTAGTTTACATCACGACAACAAGATTGATGAAACAACAGGAGAACAGCGCAAACCTGAAATAAATACATATTATAATACGACAAAATGCGGTGTGGATGTAGCCGACGAGCTATGTGCTACGTACGACGTAAGTCGTAATTCTAAAAGGTGGCCATTGACAATTTTTTATGCCTCGTTGAACGTAGCTGCTATTAATGGCCTAATAATAAACAAAATAAATAATAATTGTTCAAAAACAAAACGAAGGCGATTTATAAAACAACTAGGTCTCAGTCTTGTTATGGAACACCTAAAACTTCGCCAAAATGTATCAGTGCTTCCACGTGAGTTGCGACAGAAAATTGGACAATTTGTTGGTGAATCTTCAGGGGAACCACCAGCAAAAAAGCCTAATGTTCGCAAACGTTGCCAAGTGTGTTCAGCCAAAAAAGACCGTAAGACAAACTACACCTGCGAGAGTTGCAACAAATATATCTGTGTAGAACATATAGTACCTTTTTGTGCTGACTGTACCAAAGATACGAATTGATTTTTTTTTACTTAAGTTAATTTAGTTTCCTACAAAAAAGTGACATTAAAACATTAAGGCTGATTGTTAATTAATAATATAATTACATTTAAATAGAAGAGAAAAATTTTGTTGACATTTGTCGTTCTTTTTTTAAAGTTCCATTTAATGTAATTAAAACATAAATATAATATGATATTTGTGTTTCATTTATTTACTTAGATACCTATAGAACTAAACATGAATAATATTAACTTTATTATTTATACAGTATTGGAATAATTTTGACATAATAAACGGGTCGGTAAGACCCAACCCCAACGTCCGTGTAACACTTTTCCACCCCCATGACGCCGGGTTAAATACATTAGGTTAGGTTAGGTTAGGAGGTTAGGACGCGGTTACCGCGTGGTAGCTGTAGGTTTAGTATTCTGATTTTATTTTTAATTGTACTATTTTGTGTTCTTTTGGATTTTCTACCGTAGGTACTTTTGCTATATACAGTGTAAGTTTAATAGAATAGAAACTGAACTACAATTGAGGTTAGGTTGTGCCGGCATGTGGCTATTGTTTGACACTGACAGCTGTCATTGTATAAGACGATGACGGTTACGTTGGCAGCTTTCATTGTAAGTGACATTGCCACTGACAGTAACGTTGACAGATGTGACATGTCATAGTGTTTGATAGGTTTGCGTTCCATTACGTACTATTTTTAGTGGACCTTTATTAAAAAAAAATAATGGCAGACGACGACGAGGGCTTTACACCCAGAAAGTCTCTGGCTAGTGCTCCGTCGGGACCACTCGGTCGGCTAGTCGCGGTGCCCTCCACCACCACCAGTAGTGCCGGAGAAGCGGCCACTGGCGTCTCCGAAAGAATCGCAGGCGTGTTCTCAGCGGCCAAGGGTGAGCAAGCGCACTGAGTCTCGCCGTAGTGTGGCACCGGTGGCAGGTCGTCTGAACAGGAATGTCGAGGAGTCTACTCTTGAAACGGAAGAGGAGGACTACCCGTGGGAGGTATCTCGTGGTGCGATGGGGAGCTACAAAGCTTCCACCGCATCAAAGCTGGAGGTCATTGACCAGGTGCGGGAGACGGTGAGGGGAATAATGGGTATCTTCACAGGGCCTGGGTCCAAGCTGAACAAATCGGAGGTGAACAAAGTTGCGGTATACGGCCATGACCTCATCGCCATGGTGGCGACCATGGAGGTTCACATATCGGAATTAGAGCTAGCCAGATTACGGGCAGAAAAGGATAAGCTTGTTGCAGAAGGAAGACTGGCGCAGGTCGAGGCCGGAACAGTTCCTTGCCACACGACGGACCCGGCACCGCAACACTTGTACTCGGCTGCACTGAGGCTTCCTAAGGAAGCAGAGCAGGTGCTGATGCCTGTCAGCAAGGGCCCAGTATTTGTGTTCTATCTGGCTGAAGCTGAGAGGCCAATTAAGACTGCGGAAGATACAAATTTGGTGTTGAAAAAGGCAGTCAACCCCAAGACCAGCGGTCTGCAAATAGATAGATTGAGAAAGGTGGGGAATCCAGGTGCTGTGGTCAAGACCATGTCCCAGAAGGCCGCCGAGAAGCTGAAAACAGCAACCCCTCCATCTTTGTGGGTGTCAGAGCCGAGACAGCTTCGTCCCATGGTGACCCTTAGGGGCTTTGAAGAGGATCAAAAAAATGAAGAAGTTATAAGCGTAAGTAGTAAGTGAGTATGAAAAAATCTTGCTGCCTGCGGCTGGAGCGAGAACAAGGTGAAGGAAAACTGTAAGGTGGCTTTCAAGAAATCTTGGAGAGGAAGCAGGCGTACCACAGTTATTTCTCCAGTGCTCGATTGCCTTAAGGGATGTGCTGGTAGGGCATAATCGCCTCTGCGTTGGCTCGGACGTGGTGGAACTCCGCGATTACGTTGATGTCACGTGCTGCCAGAGGTGCCAACAGTATGGTCATCCGACAAAATATTGCAGATCGAAGGAGATTGTTTGTGGAAAATGCGAGGAGACGGGACACGAGCGTGGGGTCTGCACGCAAATATAGGAAAAATGCGCCACTTGTAAACGTTCTGGCCTGCCCGACTCTGGCTCTCACGTGACCATGGCAAGGAACTGCCCAAACTGCGCCAAGACTGTATGCAGAGCAACGCAATACTGTCGATAAGGGCGTACTTACGGATCCACAAGAACGATCAATCAAATTGGGGCAGATCAACTTGGGTCGTGGGGAGCTTGCCACGGCTGAGTTGCCTATCCTGGCGCGTGAGCTGCATCTGGAAATTTTTCTTGTACAAGAACAGTACTCCCAGGCTGCAGGGATCGTCCAGGTAGGTAGTCACCCCTGGGCTGGCATCCATTTTGCCGACCCAACAATTGGATTAGCTTTGCTGAGTCACCTCAGCAATGAGTTCTGAGTGGTGTGCCAAGTAAACCGATGAGACCTCTATGTGGTGTCAGCGCACTTTAAATACAGCGATACCATCGATGACCACCTGTACCACTTGGAGGTCGCCCTAAGTTGCCTAAAGGGCAGAAGGGTTATCGTCGGACTCGACGTAAATGCGCACTTTCCTCTTTGGCACTGGGATCGCCGACACGATGTGGGACGAGGACATACTGCAAAACACCGGAGGTATTAAGTGTAGGCGTTCATACTCTCACAGGCACTTACGTTGGCGAACCTGCTTGGCTAGCCTTATACCTTCTCTGGGCTAGGTGGAGAGTCTAATGTGGACCTCACATTATCAACTAGAATATATACGTTGCTGAGTGGCGAGTGCACGAGGGAGTCCGCGCAAGCAACCATAATTTATTTACATACATGGCCACTACCAGTAGGCCGACCACTTGGGCTTCACCCTTCAGGGATCCACCTCCCCCTTATTCGTGACCGGGGTGTGGATTGGGACAGGTTCCGGGCAATTATCAAATTAAGAATGGGATGGTTGGATGTGGAAAAACCCGCGGCCCTCCTGGCAGAGAAGTTCTCCAGGGTCATCATCCGCTCCTCGGAGGAGGGCCTAAAGGAGCGTCGTCCAAGGAGGTCCGGGGGGTATGAATGATGGAGTGCTGAACTGGATAAAACTCGGAAGCTGCAATGTAAGCTCAGGCGTGTATGTAGTCTAGGCAGTGTAAAAGGCGTCTGGGAGGTAGATCAGAGGAGATAGACAGAACGGCCTTTCATAGCGTGTGTGCGAGATATAGGATGATGATGGTGGAGGTGCAGCAGTCACATCACACGAGGGTCGCTAACAGTGGCACTTGGGGCCTGGCATACAGGTTAGCCAATGGGAGGGTGCGTCCGTCTGCGAATGTAATCAATGGGATTGCATTCGCGGGTGCGCACCCAGATAGTCTGGAAACAGCGATGAACAGCTTAACGTCTGCGCTCTGTCTGGATGACGACCCTGGTTGCGACAAGCCTTACCACCGGCAGGTTCGTATATTGGCGGCATTTATGCCCTCTGGTGGAGCTGCACCTCCACTTGCGGTTGAGGACCCGGGAGGTATAGTCAAGGCCTTGTCTAACACAGCTCCGGGTCTCAACGGAGTGAGTGCAAGAATCGTGAGGAACGCTTGGATGGCTGCACCGAGAGAATTTCACTCGGTGTATGCCAAGTGTGTAATAGAGGGGGTTTTCCCCAAGGTATGGAAGGAAGGTAGATTCAGGTCATTCCTAAGGGTAATGACAAGCCGCTCACTGACGCCAAGGCGTATCGTCCTATAACGCTCCTGCCTGTTTTGGGAAAGTTACTCGAACATGTACTTTTAAGATGTGCTACCGCAATTAGTCACGGGATATCCGAGCACCAGCACGGATTTTCTCCGTGCCGGTCTACGACAACAGCGCTACGTGTATTGCTCAGCACGGCAAAGTATACCCCGGCATGCTACGTGCAAGCTATCTCTTCTTGGATATTTCCGGTGCCTTCGAAAATGCCTGGTGGCCGATGATGACGGTCAAAGCTAAGATGGGTGGATGTCCACCTAACATTTATAAAATTTTGGTGGACTACTTTACCTCCAGGCGTGCAGATCTCTACATCAGGGACCGGGTAGACCGGAAGACCTGGACCATGGGATGTCCTCAAGGCTCCGTGTTTCGCCCAACCCTGTGGAACGTGCTGATGGATGACTTGCTTCGACTCCCTCTGCCTGAGGGAGTTGCCATGACTGCCTATGCCGATGATGTCTCAATCTTGGTAGAATCGGAAACGAGAGCGGTTATTGAATCCAAGGCCAGGGTCACTCTGGACCCTGTACGAGAGTGGGGGCTGAGGAATCTACTGAAGTTCTCCTCCTCAAAGTCAACCACTATGACTGTTAGAGGGAAACTTCAGCGCCCCCCCCCCCGTTATTAAACTTAGTGGGGAATCTATCAAGGCTGTGACTACCGCTAAATACCGGAAAAATGACTCGCGTATCGACATCGTCATGTGGCGTGCGATACTCGAGTCTAAAAATTATCTACAGAGGAGTGTTTGTGTCCACGCTCACGTATGCGGCAGAGCTCTGGTACGAGCGAGCGAACATGTACACAGTCCGTAGCGTACTATTGAGATTGCAACAAGCTGCCCTTGTCTTGTTGACCAAGGCGTACCGGTCCACTAGCACGGCGACGTTACCGGTGTTGGCTGGCGTTCTCCCTGCTGATCTGGAGGTTATTCATGCTGGTATAATGTGTATGTATGACACATTTGACCGCGCCCAATCAGGAATTAAGCAGAGGAAAGCGCGAAATCTGGACTGAGGTGATGGTCGCATGGCAGAATCGATGGATGAACGAAACGAAAGGACGTGAGTTAAATAGACTTTTCCCGGAGGTGGCGTTGAGACTCAAGTATACCTGGATCTCACCGGACTACCGAACATCCCAGATTCTCACAGGACATGGATGTTTCCGAAAGAGACTGCATGACATGCGATTGTGTGAAACCAGTATCTGTGAGTGTGGTGCGGCAGAGGAGAATGTTCACCATGTTTTATGGGAATGTCCTCTGTATGACGATCTAGGAGCGAAAGTGTTGGATGGGTTGGTCCGAACGGTTCAGGGACCGATTTACTACTCGGATCTCTTCAGAGATGGGGTGAACTACGGGTTATTGCGTGAGTTTGCGCATAGGTGGCACGATCGCAGGACAAGGCAGGATAGGATGCTGGTAGGAAGGCCCGACGACGTAGGCGTTATTGTGCCGTCAGCCCCAGAAGAGAGAGAATGACGTAAAACTGGGACAAAGAAGAGATTAAATATTTGTAGTGTCAAGAAAGTGGGCGCGGGAAAAAGCCACGTGCAAGTACCGCGCGCATCTCCCGATATTCGGCCCGTATGACCTGAGGATCGGTGGAGCCATGGGAGGTGGTGGGTTGTCCCTATGTACTTTTCGATTTCGGTCATCATTTCGGTCGGACGTGTTGCAAACTCGGGCTCCGTGTTTTCGTATTTTAGTTAGTCTTTCACGGTCTTTTCCCGTGTTTTTCTTCGATTGTGTTATAGATACTATTGTTTTAGTATATAGTGGTTATTATAGTACAATTTGTCGCGAATTAACGCTTAATCTGACTTATTCTGTGTGTTTCTGTGACTTGTGTTAACTTAGTAGTTAGTGCCAGCACGTGGCTGTCAGATTCAAAATTTGAAGATCGTTCGAGTACCTTCTCGAAACTTCGGCAGCTTTCCGCCACCAGGGAGCGATAGTGTGCGCTTCCGGCACTGTGACACCCTCTGCAGACGCCGTGCGCTCTAACGGCACGGCCTGCGTTATCTGTGCAGCGCTGAGTGGCGCTGGCGACCGTTTGCGCCTCAGCACCATCTGTGCTAGCTAAGCGGAACTTCTTTTTATACTATTTGTGGCAGTGACAATCTAGTTAAGATTTTCAATCATAGTCTGGATAGTTACTTTTTAGTTTAGGTTGACGTCGCTAGATGGCACCACCAATAGGTGCTAAGTGGCTAGCGACATCTTTATTAGGCTTGTAACAGTGGTACTCTTAGTGGTTTATAATTTTAACTTTTGTATTTTATTTAATTTATGCGTTAGTCCGAGTGGCTCCCACTAGAAGGCGCTGGTGTAATTTATTACACGCAGACATCTAGTGACCACTTGGGAAATTGACACTTAATTTTTATTTTTCTTGGACTCGTAAAATTTTTCAAATTTGATTAAACCTTTTGCCTCCATATAACTGTAGACTATTGGGTAATGGGTATACCCCTCCAGCGGTTGAATTTTTAAAGTTAGCAACTTTTAGAAAATTTTTTTTAGGGCAGCACAAATAGGGGGGACGAACTCTCCCTATTTGTGCTGCGGAAGTTCTCGCTCTCCCCCCCCCCCTCCCCAGAGTGATCCGGCGAGGCCTGCTGCAGGTCCCAGCTCGCAGTACACAAGGGGAGGCTCCAGTGTGGCTCCGGAAAAGCTACTGCTCACGTCTTCGGACCAGCCGCAGCCTGTAACCCAGCAGCAGAAAGTAGATAAAGAAAAGAAGAAAGGAGGGACTGTGGCCCCAGCCGCTGGGGAGTCACTAGAAGAGGGATTGGATGCGACCAAGGCAACCCACGTGGAAATCATCGAACACACACGTGCAGCAGTGAAGACTATTATGGGTATCGTGTCTGGTCCGGGCTCCAAACTCAACAAGACGGAAATTAACAAAGTTCCGGCGACTGGTCAGGATTTGATTGCTATGGTGGCTTCAATGGAGGTCCATGTAATGGAAGCCCAGCTTGCGCTCTGCCGAGCCGAACGTGACAAATCACAGGCTGAGGCTAAGCTGGCGCACCAGGAGCCCACGCGTGCACCCGCAGGTGACGGGGACCATGCCGCCGCAGCAGGTAATAGCTTCGCATCTGTGCTGAGGATGCCGAAAGGTGTGTCATCGGTGCCCAACCCGGAGAAGTCTGGCCCGCTCTTGTCCTTCTATCCAGCCGGGGAACAGGCACATCTAAAGACAGCAGACGACACGAAGGCGGAACTGAAGAAATCAGCGAAGCCTTCGTAGATTAATATTAAAGTGTCAAAATTAAAGAAGTTGGGGAATGCTGGGGTAGTGGTCCAGACCACGTCCCAGGAGGCAAGACAGAAGTTGAGGACCGCGGCGCCACCAACGCTCCGGATTACAGAGTCCAAGCAGCGTTTGCCATTCGTAGCCTATAGAGGGTTTGAAGACGATGTGAAAAATGACGAGCTACTGCCTGCCCTCCACGATCAAAATTTTGGAGAAGACCAGAGGTGGACCCTGGAGGAACTACGTAAAAATTGCAAGGTGGCTTTTAAAAAGTTGTGGAGAGGCAGTCGCAGGACTACAGTGGTGCTGCAGTGTACCCCTGGTTTGAGGGATACGTTGACGGCCCGCAGGAGATTGTACATAGATTGGGACGTGGTCGAACCATGCGACTATGTTGACGTCACCTGCTGCCAGCGATGCCAGCAGTACGACCACCCGGAAAAGTACTGCCAGACAAAAGAGGCAACATGTGGCAAATGTGGCGAGGAAGGACATGCCAAGAAGAACTGCTCTTCAGATGTTGTGTTTTATGCAACCTGCAACAAATTTGGCAAACCGGGCGCAAAGTCTCATGCCACGATGGCGAAGACGTGCCCGGCTAGGGTGTAAAACCCGGAACCGAAGGCGTGGAGTGTTCGTCCAGCCCAGAAAGGGAGAGTGGAAAATAAGGGACAGGAACAGATTAAATAACTTGTAGAGAGTCAAGAAGGTGCACGCGGGAAAGAGCCCTGAGCAAGTACCGCGTGCATCTCTCGAGATTCGGCTCGTATAACCGTAAGATTGGTGGGGGCCATTGGAGGTGGATTGTTGTCCCTATCTAATTGGACTTCGGTTCCGGTCGTCGTTTCGATCGGACGTGTCGTGAACTCCCGTTGCGTGTTATTCGTAATTTAATTGTTTTTCACTGTCTTTTCTTGTGCTTTTCTATTATTATGTTATAGTTACTCTGGTTTTAGTATGTAGTGGATATTATAGTACAATTTGTCGCGAATTAACGCTTAGTCGGACTTGTTTTGTGTGTTTTTGTGACTCGTGTAACTTAGTGGGTAGCACTAGCACGTGGCTGTCAGATTCAAATTTTGAAATCGTTCGAAGACCTTCTCGAAACTTTGGCAGCTTTCCGCCACCAAGGGGCGGTAGTGTGTGCTTCCGGCACAGTGACGCCCTCTGCGGGCGCCTTAGATCAACCGGCATTGCTTGCGTTGTCTGTGCAGCGAGAAGGATCTTCGGCTGCTTTCCGCAGGGTGACGCTGGCGACTTTCCGCGCTTCAGCCACATCTGTGCCTAGCTAAGTGGACTTTTCATACTCTTTGTGGCAGTGACACTTTTGGTTAAGATCTTTAATTATAGTTAGACAATATATTTTAGTTTAGGTTGATGTCGCTAGATGGCGCCAAATAGGTGCTAAGTGGCCAGCGACATCTATTATTTAGGCCTGTGACAGTGACACTTTTAGTTATTTGATTATTATTTCACTTTGTTGTGCGTTTTCCGAGTGAGTTCCGCTGGAGGGCGCTGATATATTATTCAAATACCCAGACATCTAACGGCCACTTAGGAAATTAACTTTTTATTTTCAATTTTTTGGACTTTTTATTTTATTTTTATTTTTGTGCTTCTATATTCTGAACTTAATAGAGACTTAGAGTGTAATAATGGGGGACGAACCCCTCCTATTCGTGCCGTGGAAGTCGCTGGCGGGCAAGCCACCCCAGGGTACTCCGGCGAGGCCTGCTGCAGGCCCCAGCTCGCAAAACCCAAGGGAGGCTCAAGTGTCGCTCTTGATAAACGTCCACTTGCGTCTCCGGAGCAACCGCAGCCCGTGACTCAGCGGCAGAAGGTGAATAAAGAAAAGAAGAAAGGAGCGACTGTGGCCCCAGCTGCTGGGATTCCCGCAACGGTACTAACTAGGCAGATTCTGGAGGAAGACCTTGAGTCTCTGGAGGAGGGCTTCGACGCCCCCGAGGCCACATCCTTGGAAATAATTGAACACACACGGGCTGCTGTCAGGACAATTATGGGCATCGTGATTGGCCCGGGCTCCAAGCTGAACAAGACGGAAGAAAAGAAAGTTTCGGCAACCGGGCAGGATTTTATAGCAACGGTCGCAGCGATGGAGGTGCACGTCATGGAAGCCCAGCTTGCGCTCTGCAGAGCCGAGCGTGACAAATCGCAGGCTGAAGCCTAGCTGGCGCACCACGCGTGCACCCGCAGGTGACGGGGAGCACGACCCAGTTTCTGGCCAAAAATTTGCAGCAGTTTTAAGAATACCGAAAGGCGTGGCTTCAAAGCCAATGCCAGAGAAGTCTGAGCCGGTCCTTGCTTTTTATACAGCCGGTGAGCAAGAACACCTTAAGACGGCAGAAGACACTAAGACCGAATTGAAAAAGAGCAACAAAGCTTTCAGAGATTAATACCCAAGTCTCCAAGTTGAGAAAGGTTGGCAATGCTTGAGTACTGATCCAGACCACGTCCCAGAAGTCGGCGCAAAAGCTCAGAACTGCTGTTCCACCGGCACTTAGTGTAGCAGACCCACAACAACGCCAGCCACCTGCTGCCTTGCGTGGCTTTGAAGATGACGTCAAGACGGAAGAAATCCTGCCGGGCCTCCATGACCAAAACTTCGGCGAAGATGAGAAGTGGACCCTAGAGGAGCTGAAGAAGCAGTACAAGGTCGCCTTCAAGAAGTCGTGGAAGGGAAGTAGAAGGACCAAGGTGGTGCTACAATGCACCTCCGCGCTACGGGATGCACTGACAGCTAGGTACAGGCTGTACATAGGGTGGGACGTGGTCGAGCCATGTGACTTCACAGACGTTACTTGCTGCCAGCGATGCCAGCAATACGAGCATTCTGCTAGGGTGTCCGGCTAGCGTGTACGCAGAGGAGAGGGCGGTCAATACCACGCAATATGGCGGTTAACAACAACATTACGATTGAACAGCTCAATTTGGGACGCAGTGAGGAAGCTACCAAGGCGCACCCAACACTTGTGCGGGACCAGAGCTTGGACACTGTTCCAGTCCAGCAACATTGGCCGCAGGTATAGGGAGTCATACAGTTCGGCGAAGGATCGCAGGCCGGTGTCATGGTCCGCAACCTTAACACAAGTGTTGCCGGACTGCCACACATAAGTAACTCCTATTGCGTGGTATGCCGTGTGGGGAAGTACGGTCTCTACATCGTCTCTGCATATTTTAAATATAGCGACAACATCGACCACCATTTGCAATATATAGACACCACACACACCACACACCAGACTAGTTGAAAGGCAAGCGCACTGTAATTGGAGTTTATTGCAACGTACACTCGCCACTCCGGTTTAGTAACGCTGATCAAGTTGTAGGTAGGGGCCATGCAGCAGACTAACGCCGAAGAATGATGGAGGACTTTATTATATCACGAAGACTAGTGGTGAATAATGTCGAAGACCTTTTTTCGGGAGCAATGGGTGAATCTAATATTGACCTTACTCTATCATCCAGGAGTTTTGCAAGACGTGCTCCGTACTGCGAGCGAGTCGCAGCGCAAGTATGTACAGGCCGTCTTTTTAGATATATCCATGGCATTCGACCATGCATGGTGGCCGATGATGCTTTTCAAGCCAAACAGGGAGGGATCTCACCCAACATATAACGGATGTTGGTAGATTATTTCATTAACAGACGGGTGGGTATCTTTGTCGGCGAATGCGTTGAATGGAAACGCTCGACCATGGGCTGTCGGCAAGGATCGGTTTTAAGATCGACCCTATGGAATTTACTGCTGGATGATCTGTTGAGGCTGCCATTTCCTACTAATGCGAAGATGATAGCGTATGCAGACGATGTAACGCTCTTGATTGAGGCGAACTCTAGCGCTGACATAGAGAAAATGGCCAAGTCTGCACTGGAGCTGGTTGAGTCATGGGGAAAAAGGAATCGTCTATCCTTTTCCTCCACAAGGTCATGCACAGTGACCCTCAAGGGCAGGTTCTTGCACCACCGGTAATAAGGATGGGAAGCAACTTAATAAAAAGCGTAGTGTCGACTAAAATATTGGGCGTTACGCTAGACAATAGTCAGTCTTTCATTAAGCATGCGAAGGACATGGGAGATAGGGCCGGGAGATGCTTTGGGAAAATGTCGTTGGGAAGATGGGTGCGAAAGCTTCAAAGCCTGCACCGCATCTAAGCTGGAAGTCAATGACCAGGTGCGAGAGACAGAGAGGGGTGTAATGACCATCATCACAGGGCCCGGCTGTAAGCTTAACAAAACTGAGGTGAACAAAGTTGGTGGTGGCGACCATGGAGGTCCACATCTCCGAATTGGAACTTGTTAGGTTACGAGCAGAAAAGGAGAAGCTTGATACAGAAGGAAGACTGGCGCGGGTCGAGGCCGGAGCAGTTCCTAGCCACACGACAGACCCGGCTCGGCAGCGTTGCCGGCACTGAGGTTACCTAAGGGATCAGACCAGGTGTTGATGCCTGTCAGCAAGGGACGGGTAGTTGCATTTTATCCGGTTGTAGCTGAGTGGCCAATCAAGACCGCAGACGATACTAAGCTGGGGCTAAAGAAGGTAGTCAACCCTTAGACCAGCGATCCTCAAATTGACAGCTTAAGGAAAGTGGGGAATGCAGGTATTGTGGTTCAGACCACGTCCCGTGAGCCCGAGAAGCTGAAAACAGCAACTGTCAGAACCGAGACAGCGTCTTCCCTTGGTGGCCCTTAGGGGCTTTGAAGAGGATCCAAAAATGAAGAAGTTATAAGCGGCCTGTATGAACAAAATCTTGCTTCCTGCGGCTGGAGCGAGGACAAGGTGAAGGAAAATTGCACATTGAAATTGCACCACTTTTATGCATATAATCCTCTCAAGACCGTTATTTAAACAAAAATGGCCAAGTTTCCGTCAAAACCACTCATTGAACTTTTTTCAAAAATTACCAAAGTTCTTTTGAAAAGAACAAACATCGGAATTTCATTAAATAGTGAATAAATTTATGAATTCCCCAAACCAAGCCACTCTCGTTAACAGAAAATTTTATTTAAACTGGCTGTTTGAAGTGAATTTGTATGTAAAAACCGCTTGACAGCAAATATCTATTTTAAATTTATTAAAGGTAATGTAAAGATTCGGTTGGTAGTCGAATGAATTAAATAAATAGATGTTACGTCGACCGAAAACTAAAAACTAAACAATATCGAGGAACATTAATGAAATGATAAAGCGATGATTGTAACCCACACTGTTTGCGCACATATTACACAATCTTATAATTTAAAGAGCTCCGATTCTGATTGACACGTTTGATTACTTCTGACAGTTGTTTGTAACTGTAGGACAGCGTTACGAGAAGCGATGAGTGGCGTTGTTCACGTGTTTAACAACACACCAACAAAGGTGGCGCATGGAAACGGCTCATGCTATCCGTCAAGTCAGCATTGGAACCTTGAAGCAATCCCATATCATCAGAAGAGCCCCAAAGATCAATAGTCAATTCACGGCTTCTACTTCGTGTGCCAGTCTATATCGACGACCAGAAAGCCCTAACTCGCAACTACTTCCTCATTTATGCAATCAGTTGAGCCTGTTACAACGCCGTGTTTGCCAGCTGATCGCCGGAATTGTAGAGGTAGTAAAAGTTTAACCTTTCTCATTTTAATCCATCTCTCTCTGTGCTATGGAATGTCGAGATCATTACGAGACGTGGTCTACACTAAGATTGCCGGAAAGTAATCTCCCTGCCTCCCAAGAAAAGAATTAAATATCGGTGACTTTACCAGTGGTAGAATGATATGAACGGTAAGAGAATCCGGGACGTCATCTTCCCCCCACGGCCCGCACAATGTTATCCACTTATAAAATTAGTTTGCCAGGCAGACGTTTTTCTACCCTTTTCGACGACAATTTGTCATGTCCTATTAAAAATACTTAAAGTCGCACAAAAAAAAATTGTGGGCAAAAAAACTATACTATCGCCTAACGTGGACCAAACTGCACACGGTGTGCAAATTTGATTAAAATCGATTAAGTAGTTTAGGAGTCCATCGCGAACAAACAACTTGACACGTAATTTATATATATTAAGATATATATAAAAGAAAAGTAAATTCAATTTTTATAAACGATGTTCTTGGTTTAAGTTTTTTTTAATCAAGCTGTTTTTATCAATATTATTTCACATAGTGTGAATGCACACAGTGCTCAGTACGCAAAGCGCTTTTCTCCCTGGACATCCACAAATCGAGTGGGCCTGACACAATCCCCCCAACTGTGCTGAGGACGTGTGCTCCAGAGTTGGCACAGGTATCTAACGCATCTTTTCCGGTACTCCTACTCCCTAGGCGTAGTCCCGAAATCATGGAAAACAGCTTTCGTGCACCCGATCCCAGAAAAAGGTAACCGCTCTGATCCGTCCAACTATAGGCATATTACCATCACCTTCTTATTCTCTAAAGTAATTGAGTCCATTATTGACAGCCAGCACATGCGGTACCTTGAGGAGCAACAGCTGATTAGAGATTACAAATACAATATAATATAATATAATAATAAATACAATACAATATAGGTTTCAGTCGGGCTTGCTCAACTGGTGATCTTCTTGTTTATCTAACGCACCGATGGGCGCACGCGATCGAGTCCAAAGGCCTCACCCTTGTCCTTTGACGGTTAATTTACGTATAGCGAAGGTCTTCGATCGGGTTGGGCGTAAAACTCTGCTCTCCAAGCTTCCTTCCAATGGCCTTCCTGAAAAATTGTACAATTGGATCACCAGTTTTATGGTTCATCGAAGTATCAAGATCGTAGTAGATGGTGAATGGGCCGATTACAAGCCTATTAACGCTGGTGTTCCACGGGGCTGCGTGCTATCACCAAGGCTGTTGCTTCTGCATATCAATTATATGTTGCAAAACCGGTAACATTCATTGCTATGAGGACGACAGCACTGATGATGCTTTATACACCGGCTGTGCCTATAATTCTCGGGAAGATGTCCCTGAGAACCGGAAAGTTTGAAGCCGAGACATTGTTGAACAGTCTCCGATTGGGGGTGACTAAGTCTAGTTTATTTCAATCCAACTCCAAAAGACACAAGTGCGTTTACCGCTAAAAAACACCTTTGTCGTATCTCCTCAGTTTCCCCTTATTGCCTTAGCCAGTATTAGAATCTTCGGCGCTGACATACTGAATAACGTGCAGTTTCGTGGTCACTTGGAAGAGAAGGCCAAACTGACCCCTGAAAAGCTTGGCATGCTCAGCAGACCGTGACAGTATTTCGAATTCACATTGAATATTGTTCTCATCTGTGGGCCGGGGCTCCCCAGTGCCAGCTCCTTCCATTTTATCGCATCCAGAACAGAGCGGTTCGAATAGTTTGCGACCGAACACTTCCTGATCGGCTTGACTCACTGGCACTGCGAAAAGATGTTGCATCTATTTGCGTTTTCTATCGTATTTATCACGGGCAGTGCTCTATGAAATTGTTCGGACCAATTCCAGCCATTCAATTTCACCATCACACTTCGCGACAGAACTCGAGATACTTACCTTACCACCTGGATTGATTGATTGGCGGTGCACTACTGTGCGATTTACAAAAACCTCTTCTACCTCGCACAACTTCCTTGTGGAATCGACTACCACCAACGATTTTTCCGGACAGATACGACTTAGATGCCTTCAAGAAAAGAGCCTATTTTTTAAGGCTGGTAACTCATCTGCAATGACCCGTGGTTGTGCAGTTGTTTATGGGCGGTGGTAATCACTTACCATCAGGTGAGCCACATGTACTCGTCTATCTCCGTTATCGTGTCTCATATATAAAAAAAAAACTAGCTGTTACCCGCGGCTTTGCCCGCATGGTCACTGGGAAATGAACTATCCATTGCTTTTTGAATTGAAAGAAA
>DWHP01000191.1:0-22884 GCA_018247895.1 Parnassius honrathi
TGAGGAAAGAGTGACAAAGCAAATTTATATGGCAGATGTGAACGGCAGAGTCGGGAAGGCACGCCCTAGAAGAAAGTTTATCGACCAAATTGGCGATATTTTGTAAATGAGCTATATTAGAAGTACCCTTAACCGACGATATATAGGTGTAAAGGAGGCGAGAGAGTTATGTCAGGATCGTGACAAATGGAGGTTCGTAGTCTCTGCCTACCCGTCTGCGTCACAGGCGTGAGTGTTTATGTATGTATGTATAAAGCTTACGTATTTCTTATTTATGATCAAAAAATGTCATCCCAGTTGCACTGACGTATTAAATATTTCTCAAGATTGTTTTATTAAATAATCACATCACGGCAGACCAAGGGCTGTGCGAAACTTTTGTGCAAAATGAACAATCTCCTTACTCGATAGTTCTAGTTTTGTTTGTCGTGTTACAAACTTGCAAAAAAAATCTTTTATTTTATATTTCATAGCAGCCCAGCTTCGTTTGATAGTTGCATTTTCTTTTAATATCAATACGATGAAGCAAAAGGAGTTTTTTTTCCAGATCATTTATTCTGAAGGTTCTATTTTTTGTGATATTAGATAAGTATTTGCAAATGTTTCTTAACTTTCTTTTTGTGTTATTCAGATATGTTAAGATGCTTTAAATCTGTAAAATTGTTTAAAAAGGACAATAACTAGATATATTAATAATTTATGAGCTATAGTATGTAGTATATAGTCGTAATTTTCTGAAATTCAATTGATTTTGCTTGTTATATTTGCTGTTATATTTTCATTATTTAAATTTGTTTCTACAGTCACAATAAAAATTCTTCGGACTTCATCACATCTTCAAATCAAGACGCTTCGATCCTGGGGGAGGTCTTCGGACTATTGAACGACCGGGTGCCACGCTGTGCTCTCTCGGGAATTAGGTCGAGTGAACACAGCTGGTGGTATCTCAGTTGTTCCCTAGTCTTCCGCTTGTTGAAGGACGCGGTACGAGGAACGCTAAATGAATATAACTGAAACTGGCCATCGATTTAACAAAACTAGAGGAAAAAGAAAAAAAGATGAAGACATTTTTACTTCAAAAAGTGAGATGAGACTTTGGTGCACAAGAAAAGCTACGTTACGAGAAAAATGGTCTAAAATCGAATTTTAAGATTACGCTTTACACATTATGCAGAATCTAGTTATAAATAAAATACAGTCATAAAACAAATGATGTTGTGTATAATTGAATTTACACCTGATTGTGGGGGCTACTGCGTATGTGCCTACCCAGTACCCAGGCGGATTCCTGGCAGAAGTCCTACCAGCTAGGGTAATAACAATTTCGTAATTGATTGTAACTGCTTTTCTTATGATACACATTCCGATCTTAACTACAGTATTGCTTAATTCTTCTTTTACTGTCGTCGAATCATTATTCAAACGTGTACAAAATATTTTACATTTCACAAATGTTGTCAGGAGTATATAAAATAAAATATTTTAAATATGCACTTTTAAAATATTGTAAAATATTTTAAAACACAGTAACTTTAACAGAAATTCACCCACAGATCTGCGGTTTTGTAGTTAGTTTTTTTTAAGTTGAATTTTCGTAGTGTTCCTAATATTGCTGAAGCTATTTTTTTTTCCTAATAATATATTAGTTATAGTATACGATTTTAAACTTAAAGTGACCATATTACCCTCACGTACTTTTTTTTTAAATAATTCTTCATTTTTATTTTTAAAACTATTGATTTCTCAGAAAAGCGCAATCTGTGAGGGATTTCTGTTAAAGTTATTGCGTTTATAAAATATACAAAAATAAGAGCGTGATTAAGTAATTAAAGTAGTTGTAGTAATTTTTAATACTGGTATCGTATCTGATGTTATTTAATGAAACATAGTAAAGTCATACCTTTATTTAAATTTGATAGATCATTAGACTTCACTAATTTTAAATCCTTTTCCATACGCCAATACTGCAAAATTTTGGAAAAAATAATATTTTTAATCATTGTTAAATTTATAGTTGGAAATTATTTGCTTCTTAAAAAGTTTAAAAGGAATCTCTTGGCAGATGATGCTGGTGTTAAGCTAATTAAATACCTACCTATTTTTGTATAGATTATCCGAAGGGTTTATTAGGTCACGCAAATGTAATATGCACAAAAACAAAATTACTTTAAAACAAATTAATGGAATTAATTATGTAAACACACACAATTTGTGATTACGCATTACTCTGTGTAGTTGAATAACAAACTCGACTCCATCATTAATTCTTGGGCAATGGTTATGCTTTTACAATAAAATGTCAGAAAATATACAAAGTTATTCCACCGACATGTTAAAAAAATTAAGCAATGATTGTATAAAATGGGGTTTTTTAAACTAATGGGTTCATGGAAAATTATTACCCTTGAAATTAAGGTGATCAAATATTAGAAATACCTTTCTCAATTTTCTAATTTCTTTTCCAATTTCTAATATTTGTATACTTAATTGTACAACATAATACTTACATGATTGTTACTTTTCATAAAGTTTGTTAAAAATACAGCCCACGTCCCACAGCTGGGCACAGGCCTCCCAACATTTCTGAGAGGGTTATTAGGGCTAGGACGTGTCCGCCGCGCTGCCCCAATGCGTGTTGTCCAACTTCACACGTTTTTTTCTTATTTCTCAGACATGCAGGTTTCCTCACGATGTTTTTCTCCTACAGCGCCGAGCACGTGGTAAATCAGCACTTAAAATTGCAATTAACAATTTCATTGGTGCTGGCGGAGATCGAACCCGGTTTGCTTGCGTACTGTGAAATTTGCAGCGAGCGCTAACCATCTCAACTACCACGTCTTATTTTTCTTATCGCTTAATAAATGACCTTTATAATATTATTAACTGTATAAAAGGATGTCTTGGGTGTTTTGTTGGTTCATTTCAAGACAGAGTTGTTTTCCTAACCAGCGGTAAATCAAACAAGAATGAATTAATACTTGTATACATTTTTTAACATTCTCCATATCTAAATGGAAAAATAGGGGATGAAAGTTTTTATAAAATTGTAAATTATTTTAATGCGGGCCATCAATTAATCAATATATACTTTATTGTATACCAACACACATTTAAACAAAAATAAAGTAAAAGAAATAAGGAAGGCACAATAGGCTGTCTTATCGCTCCAGAAGTGGAAAAAAATTAAAAAAAGTAAAAAATGACAGTTGAGGAAAGTAGTAGGGTTGAAAACTGAGTTCTAAATATACCTATATTTAGAACTCAGTTTTTCAAAATGTGTCTTAAATTAATTGCATGATGGACAACCTTATCGAAAGAAGCGATCTCTTCCAGGCAACTTTTGGATAAGCAGAAACTTAAATTTCGCATGAGGCGAATAAGTAAAATCGAAACAAGATAAACAACTAAAAAAGAGTTGTATGTTGAGTACGTATATGTATGTTTACATATCCTATCTTGTAATAATATATTATATAGTATGTAGTCTCGCTAACACGACTACGGCTCGAACCATTTCATGAATTTCTTTGTGTGTATTTGAATGGGTTCCTGGTTGGTTTAGATTCATAACTGAACTCGGTAGGTGGCGCTGTCGTCGAGATCCAGAAATCAATGCAAAATTACATTACATCATAAGCTGGAGTGTTACCAGGCCTACACACATACACAAACACTCACACACACACATGCATACATACATCCGTACGGACGTCGACGTGAAATTAGTCAGAATAGCTTTCTGGGATCTCAAAACTTCGAGATCTGATGAAAACTCTATTTTCGAAAATCGGGGTGAAACCAATAACTTCCCTATTTTTGAAAATTTTCTTAGTGGGAAGTTAAACAATCAGTAAATTAGCGAAATCTATACTGAAAAATCTATTTCTATTTCTATGATGTCTAGACTTTATTGCCTCACAGAAATTTAGACAAAACAATTTAAATAGTAATCAACAGAAAGCCTCTTTTAGTGTATCGTGTAGCTTCAAAGTATATCTCAAGGATACAACAACTAACTCGAACAACGCAATTCTGGTATAAACGCACAGCAAGTTTGGTAGGAAAACAAATTATAAAGAAACCTGCATATCGAGGATAGTTGTTGAAGTACGTGTACCGACTTTCAAATATCGCAGTACCGAGCCGAGCTCTCGATTGCCGCAAGGCTTATTCTTTTTTATGTTTACTTGTTTTGTTAAAATTTAACGTATACCTACCGACTTATTACGCGACTGTCTGTTTCTTTGGCACGCTCTGTAGCCTAAATGGTTTGATGCATTTTTAACATATTATATCGTTAATTTGTCTTGTGTGAGAGTGACGTAGGCTACAATTTTTTCTCTTTCCAGTAAACAGCCATGCATGTTTTTTTTTATTACTGCTTTAACGATATGGCTTGTTATCCAGTTTAAAAAACGAGGTTCTATATTACCCGATTCTCTATCAATGATTTCTCGGAAACAGTTGAACTGATTTCAATGCATTGAAGTATAATATACCTACTTAATACTTCAATGTTTCAATGATTTTTTTTATTAAGTACGCTTTAAATTCCGAAAAAAAATTCCTAGTAATAGAGGATAAACATTTAAATGTAACTATGCTGACAATACTCTATTTGTCACCTTGTGCTTGTGATATTCCTTAGAAGACTCAAAAAGATAACTAACTGTTTTTATAGTATAGAGTGACAAACGAGCACACAGTCCACCTGATGGTAAGTGGATACTGTAGCTCATAGACATCTACATCTATTCTCAAATATGAATCGAATCAAAATTCGGATGCGTTGTCAGTTGTCACCCGTGAAGACTAAGATGGAATGACTCGTTTCCAGCAAAAAGGATCTCCGGTTCTCTACACTCACCATACGATACACAGCAGCGTTAAGCTACTATTTTTCGCTGGTCTTCTGTGAGAGCGTGGTCCTTCCCTGGCCGAGCCAACCCAATCGTGCTACAACTATTCTACTGCTGCTGCTAGCTGCATGGCTCTACCACATATAAAATAACTAAACTTTTAATAAAAATTACAAACTGACTAAAACATAAACTGTATAGTTGTTGCTAAAACAAGTGTATTATAGAATTAAACCACACGTAAAGTCCACACCTGAGCATAGGCCGTATTTGCCACAGTTGCCACGCTTGTTAGTTTGCTAAGGATTATTTATTGCACGCCTCACAACGTGAGGGAGAGTCCTATACTCTCGATACGTGTATGTGGCCATACCTCAATTTCACTACATAAAGTCGTTCTTAGGTACACTTTTAGCTGGACATCAAATCCATATTATTATTAACATTACAACAACTACAGACATTGAATTATAAGATTAGTTTGTTTTGTAATCAATTAACTTAAGAGTATATAACAAAAAATTAAATTGAAAAAATATATGTACTGTCGTCCGTTAGTATGTGCGTCGGTGAGTCTTCTAACTAAACCATTCTAAAAGAGGCTTACGACAATCCAGTCGAATAACGGAGTCGAACTCCAAAGATTTCAAGAACTCACGATTTTTTACTTTCGCAGTCTGATATGCTACTGTCGCTTGTATGATGCTCACTGCGAACATGATCCTTCCTCAGTTGAGCCGATCCGATTCCGTTGGGACTCTATCACATAATACTTTTACCACACCATAGGTTTGTTAAGATGTTTGAATGTTTAGAGTGAGCGAGAATCTTCCCCGGTCGAGCCGCTCCCTTCGTGTTGCAAGCATATTTCACTGCAGTTTGGCTCTACCACGTGATATTATTACCACGTAATAAGTTTGTTATCATGTTTCGCACAAAATATTAAATGCGAGCATGGTCCTTTCCCGTTCAAGCCAACCCATTTGAACTACAGGAATATTACACTGCAGCAGGACTTCACCACGTTATAGTATTCGACTCCACCGAGTGATTAATTCATTCTTGGGGCAATGTATATATGTATACGCTATTACAACAAAGTCCCAGAAAGTATACAAGGTCTCTGTATTACCAAGTTTAAATATTTAATTAAACAAAAACTGTATAAAAAGGGTTATCATAATATAAATTAATACATGGTTGATAATGGGAATGAGGTGGTCGCTTCCAAGCTGTTTCTATAGTAAATTTTGTAAATATTTCGTGACCATTGACACTGTAAAATTTATTTAAAAAAGTCCCGCTGAGTTTCTTGCTGATTCTTCCCAGGACAGAGGCTTTTTTCGAACCGGTGGTAAAGTAAAAAATTTACTTTCATTAAGAATTACTATATTGAACAAAAATTATTCCATTCTATTCTACCACAATACCTACGTTTGTTAAGATGTTTGGATGTTCTGTGCGAACGCGGTCCCTTCGCCATCGAGCCGACCCATTACTGTAACAGACATAATACGCTGCAGCGGGTCTCTACCACATGACAATATTACCACATAATAAGTATGTAAATATGTTTGGATGTTTCTGCAGGAAAAAAAACATGAAAAAGTTTCTGTTTCGACATTAATTCTTATGTTAAGCAGCGTGAAAGCCTGCTCCATTTCCCTCTTATACGTTATACCGACTTTACTTAACTTACCGAATGTTTCGTTGTGAACTAAATTCGACAAGTAAATACACTATCCACATCTTTAGTTTGGTACATCAATTGTTAAATAGAATAAGTTTGGTCGCAATAATACTTTCCTTTCTAGTAGCATTTCACACCGCTTAATGAAAATGTTTGTATTAAGCGTTCAACGCACGAGCGAAGCAACATAACACGTTAAATCGGCGTATATTTTAGCGCGAGGGAAAGTAGCGATGATATCTGTTTACGGGCAACGCGTCTCGGTTTTACTTTTTTTTACCTTGGTACCGTATTGGGTATGTAGGTGAGCGCTTTGCTTGTACCCGTCCAAAGGAACAAGTAATTAATGCCAGCGGATAGATGGAAAGACTGCTTCATTCTTTTGATGTCGGTCTACCTTCGTATTTAAAAAGCACATGGGTCGACTACTCGCTTAAATAATATGAAACAATATTTGTTTTTGTTTCAAATTATTTAAGCGAGTACTCGACCACTGTTACAGCTGATGGTATATATATTTTTTTTATAGCATTGTGTGACAAACTAGCACACAGTCCGCCTGATGGTAAGTGGATGCTGCGGTCCATAAACATCCACATTTATCCTCAATTAAGGACCAAAATAAAAATGCGCTGTCACCTCTGAGGACTAAGATGGAATGCCTCAATTCCAGTAAAAAGGGTCTCCGGTTCTCAGCACTCGCCATACGAAACACAACAGCATTACACTGCTATTTTACGCTGGTATTCTGCGAGAGCGTGATCCTGCCCCGGTCGAGCCGACCCATTCGTGCTACAACTATATTTTTAATATAACTGCAGCATGGCTCTACCACGTAGTAGTGGACATTCTTACACTGCCGCAACACTGTTTGAAGTAATCGCTTTAGAACTAAATGATGACGTTGATGGCACCAGCCGGACCGAATTTCGACTTCTAATCTAATCGACTGCGTAGAAGATAATGCCGCCGATCGATTAGATTTAGAATTTTCTTTTTCGAATTAGCCGGTGGTCACCCCTCTCACTTCCGCAATCCGTGTTCCGCGTTTGTCTGTTCTGCAGGGTTGGTCTAGTTGATATTTTCTTCGCTCACACACTCCTCACACCCTCACTATATGAGCACGCTATAGGACCACGCTCTCACAGAATACCAGCGTGAAATAGTAGCTTAATGCTGCTGTATTTCGTATGGTAAGTGTAGAGAACCGGAGACCCTTTTTACTGGAAACGAGGTATTCCATCTTAGTCCTCACGGGTGACATCGCACCTGCATTTTAATTCGTAATCGAGGATAGATGTAAATGTCTATGGGCCACAGCAACTACTTACCATCAGGTGGACTGTATGCTCGTTTGTTAAACTATCCCATAAGAAAACTTACCTTTAAGCGACGAGCATGTATGCGTAGATATATGGATGAAAAAAAGGCGAGGGAGGTGTGTCAGGATCGTGCCAAATGGAAGTTCGAAGTCTCTGCTTACCCCTCTAGGTGACAGGCGTGATTGTTATATTTTTATATTATGATTATGTTAAAACGTATAGAAATAACTCTACTTCAGAAAACTCGACCGTAAAAATAATACATTTTTATATTTTGTAAATTGTATGTGGTCTTCTTACTTCTAACTGACACGCGCATCGGTAAAGCGGGCTCTTTGACAATACACTTACACCGAGGCTGGTAGCAGAGATTACAAGTTGTATAAAAAATCATTAAGACATTTGAATGATAAATATAATTATCATAACCAACACTGTATTACAGAGCCGTGGAGCGCAAATGGATAGCGCTCGCTGTAAATATCACAATAGTCAAGCAACCCGGGTTCGATCCCCGACGGGACTAATGAAATTGATAGTTGCAATTTTAGGTGCTGATTTACCACGTGCTCGGCGGTGAAATAAAACATCGTGAAGAAATCTGCATGTCGGAGAAATAAAAAAAATAGGAGCAGGCCTGTGGCCAGCAGTGGGACGTATATATGTTTGTAACGTTAAGTTAACTTTTTAAATATCTTACACGACCGTGTAATAGCGGTGTAAGAATATACACTATCCCATGAAAATCAGCACTATCCCACTGATTTAAAATAGGAATAATTAAAACTGTAGGTGTCCAGCCACCTGCCAAGCGTGGCAACTAGGTCATAAATCGCCTTCCCCTTCTAGGCAATCTGTGGGGAAATCTTTCTTTTAACAGTGGAGTATTCATAGTCTGTAATGATGATAAAATGTGCAGTCGAAGATAGTAAAGCGCTGAAGACTAAAGACTGAGATTAACGAAAGCCTACTCACTGTTGTCTTGTCATTAACAGTTTCTCTTCAGTTTCAAAGCATTCCCCTGGTTGTCTGTGTGATGTGCAGCTTTGTGATCACTTGGAAGAGAAGGCCAAATTCATCCCTAAAAAGCTTAGGGTGCTCAGCTGAGCGGAACAGTACTTCATGCAGTCATACCGCCTGCAACTTTACAAGGCGCAGGTTCGGCTGCAAATGGAATACTGTTCTCATCTCTGGGCTAGGGCTGCCCAGTGCTAGCTCTATTTGATCGCATCCAGCGCAGAGCCGTTCGTATCGTCGACGAACGAGCTCTTTCTGATCGGCTTGACTCACTGGCGTTGCGAAGAGATGTTGATCCCTTTGCTTATTTTATAATATTTACCACGGGGAGTTCTCTGAGGAATTATTCGGACTAATTGCATCCGCACAATTTCACCATCGCACATCGCGACGAAACTCGCGAACCATCTATACCACCTGTATGTATGGCGGTCCACCACTGTGCGATTTACAAGAAGCTTTCTTCCTCACACAACTTCCTTGTGGAATCGACTACCGCCGGAGATTTTTCCGGACTGATACGACCGATAAGACTGATAATACCTTTAAGAGAAGAGCCTACTAATTTTTAAAAGGCTAGCAATTCATTTGCAATTCCCTTGGTGTTGTCAATCGTCAATTACCATCAGATGAGCTGCATGATCGCTTGCCGTCTCTCCTATAAAAAAACCGAAAGGATACTTTCCGCTTGTGTTCGAGTCTGGTAAAATTGATTGCAACCATATTGGTGTCCTTAGCTAGCCTTTTCATTGAGTTCATAGCCGCTAGGTGGTATTTTACAGCATCAGCCCGTATATGGCAGCCATACTCTATGCGCGACCGGACTTTCACTTTATATAGTGTAAGCTATTGTCCCGAACAAACATCAAACTTCAGCAACTGAAGATAGTTGGTCAATTCCAGTGATGCACTTCGGGAAAAAGGAGTCAAGGTGAGCTAGCTCCTTTTCACCTTAAACAGAACCGCTTGTGTTTTGGAGGCATTGAAATAAAATTGGCATCGCCCCATTCGGAGACTGCTTGAAATGAGAGACTCACAAGCTTAACCATAGCTGCTTTCAGAGTGGATTTGATTCCGACTGATCCGAGTACTCAGATGGTACAATAATAGTAGCAATGTAGTTTAGTTTAGTTTACTTTACGACTGGCTGTTTTCCGTAACTCCACGTCTAAGCGCGTATTTTGCGTGTGGGCAAGAATAATATGATTATTCGAGCCATGATGTCTCCCCGAAGAAGTTCAACGGTCCTTTGATGTTGCAAGCAACTTCGGGGAGCGATCCCGGCGTGCCGAGACCTTTAGCCCTGTATAAAGCAACCTCTGGACATGTCAGCAACACGAGAGCCGCCGTTTCTTCCTCTTCCATGCATGCCCTGCACAGGGGCTATCAGTAAAACATATGGTAAACAAATATTTGTTAAAAGAGCCATGTCCTGTGATAGCACTTGTTACTATCCTGATCTGTGGCTTGTTCAGTCTCATTAGAACCTTGGTTAGACGACTGTTTACTTCAGGCAGAGCCTCCCTAGCTTGTCTACAGTCTACTAGACTACATCTGTACATATGTACATATGCGGATATTAAGGTCTTCAGTGAAAGTTCCAGAACCTACACCTTCATTTGTTTTAGAACCATCCGTGAAAACTCTAAGCTTTTTTGAGTTTAATCACTCCAGATGGTCGGTTTCATTTAATTGTATCTTATACTTCCTATGGAATACAAATTGCTTTGGGATCTTATCGTACTTGGCTTATAAGATAGGATTTTTTGAGTAAATTCTATCAATTATACCTGGATGGGGGACTTCACTCTTACTTAAGAAATTTAGGGTCTTGAGTCTAATGGCAGCTAGAGTTGCTTCTTGTTGTATGTGTAGATGAAGCAGGGTTAGCTCCAGTATAGCCTCTAAAGCTGCTGTTGGTGTAGTTCTTATGCAGCCTGTGGGAGCCATACATACCAATCTCTGGTAACGCTTTTGCCGCCGTCATTTTCAAAAGGTGTAGTCTAGTACTCTTTTCTTGAAGGTCCCTAAGTCGTATCGATCCGGAAAAATCTCCGATGGTAGTCAATTTCACAAGGAAGTTGTGCGAGGAAGAAAACTTCTTGCAAATCGTACAGTGGTGGACCGCCAATTACCTAAATGGTGTGGATGATATCTTGAGTTATGTCGCGATGTGCGATGGTGAAATTAAGCGGCTGGAATTAGCCCGAATAATTCCTCTAAGCATTCCTCGTGGTAGATACGATAGAATACGTAAAGAGATGCAACATCTCTTCGCAGCGCTAGAAGGAGCTCGGTCGAACCGCTCTGCGCTGAATGCAATCAAACGGAAAAAGCTGGCACGGAAGAACCTCGGCCCAGAGACAGTAACAGTATTCCAAGTGAGGCCGAACCCACGGATTGTATAGTTGCGGGCGGTGTGCCGCTATGAAATACTGTCCCGCTCTGCTGAGGATACCAAGCTTTTTAAGACCAATTTGGCCTTCTATTCCAAATGACCACGAAACTGCACGTCATTCGATATGTCAACGCCGAGGATTCCGATACTGGCTGAGGCACCGAGAGGAGCGCCCTGAAACTGAGGATATACGACAAAGGGGTTCTTTTCAGTGGTAAACGCGCAAATTTGTGTCGTCTGGGGATTGGACTATACTAGATTTAGTCGTCCCCAATCCGAGATTTCGTTCAACAAAATCTCGACTTGAGACACAAATTTCATCAGTAGTAAGTACTCGGCAACATTTTCCCAAGAAATATTGCACGGCCGGTACATAAAACATTACCAGTGCTGTCATCCGCATAGCAATGAATGTTATCAATTCGCGACATATTAATATGAAAAGGAAACAGCGTTCGTTGATAGCACGCGGCCTTGTGGAACACCAGCGTTAATAGGCTTGTAATCAAAGCATACACAATTTACTACGACCTTGAAGCTCCGATTTGTAAGAAAACTGGTGATTTAATTGCAGAATTTTAGGGAAGCCTATACGAAGGAAGCTTCTTGAGTAGCGCTTTTTGCTATCATACGCCTTCGCTATGTCTAAACTAACCGCCAAAACCTCCCCTTGGACTCGACTGATTGCGCCCATCAGTGTGTTAGGTAAACAAGAATATCACCAGCTGATTAACCCCGACGGTCCTCAAGGTACCGCATGAGCTGGCAGTTATTAATGGACTCCATTATTTTCGAGAACAAGGAGTTGATGGCAATGGACCTGTAGCTGGACGGATAGAGCATTTACCTTTTTAGGGATCAGGTGCACGAAAGCTTTCTTCCATGAATTTGGGACTACGCCTAGGGAGTAGAAGTACCAGAAATGACGTATTGAAACCGGTGCCGACTCGGGAGCACACGTCTTCAGCACAAATGGGAAGATTCAGGCCCACTCGACTTGTGGATGTCCAGAGAGAGGATTGTTTTGCGTAATGACTACCATGTAAATCACACATCAGGCAAAGAGAACCCACACCGTGGGATGGTCGACGGTGGGTTCCCCCGTCGGCTTTCTTTATAGCGGCGTAGGCCAGTGAGTCCTCCATGTGCAGAGATGAAGGTGATGGCTTACAGCAATTCCCTTTGGCCTTGACGAGAGACCAGAATGCACGGATTCTTCATGGAAAGTGAACTGATTTCTCGCCAATTCTGCCAATGTGCTCGTACTTTGTCTTGGAAATAACTCTTTTAAAGTATCAGACAATACTCTGAAAAGCCGAGAGGAGCGTCGACGGAAACTTAATATTCGTACGGTTGAGAGGTCAGCAGAAGGCCCTACAGGTGTATTTTCCTTCACATCTGGGATCCGCGTAGACGAAACAGTAAAAGCCAAAATAAAGCTGTAAAAGCCAAAAGGCTAACAGCACTAACATCTCAGAAAAAGATGATTACGCTTAAGGACATAGGTTGAGCTCGCTTGTATTGTTTTAACGCGTACGTTCGACATCGATTCTTATGTTGAAGTTGCAAAGATCAAATTTCAATGCGTTGTTACTACTGTTGCCGCATCTGATTTCCGCCAATATCGCAAATATCATAGTGAAATAAGTTACTAAGTACTTTTTATTGTAAGTGCCTACTTTTTTCATCATTGTATATTAAAACATAATATTTCCTCAGGTGCATTGATTGGCTTACTGGTCGGTCTACTGCTGCCATATCGATATGTTGGTAAGTTATTTTCTGACCTAACGGTCAACGTTACTTAGTATTAATATACTATAATTCTTCGGTTATCTTACGTTTGTTTTTATAGTTAAGAGAAGTAAAAAAGCGTCAGTGTGAATTTATGTCATTCCGTAAGATACGAGTAAAGGTCAAAATACGAGGAAGATCTTGTGATCCGCATTCAAATTAACTCATGTTTATATCGGATTTAGAATACCCAGCCCGCCGACTAAAGTGAACTTTTTTATTACGCGTGGTCATTGCTTGGTTTTAAATGTTATTGTTTCAAATAAAGTTTTCCGATTTCTAGTGTATGCATATAAGTACAAAAAACAATGCCTCAGTGCTGTATTCTTAAATTTTTTACCCATTTTTAACTTTTTTTTAATTCTACTACTTTTAACGTAGAATGCTACTAGCTTTTAACGTATCCGTAGTTTGGTTTATCTATTTCTAATCAAATTGCTGCGCATGACTGCGCTCGTCGATTTCGTGGTCCGCAAAGCCAGATGTGCGCGGGCGATGCTCCGTCCAGTCCTGGCATCCAAGTTGCCGATCAAATCGGAAACCACTATATACAAGACCTATATCATCATACCATTGCTGACTTATGCTGCTCCGGCCTGGTACGCGCTCCTGAGCGATCGACAGAAGCGGCGATTGTTGGCCCAGCAGAATTTGTCATTACGAATCACTGTCGGTGCGGGTCGGCAAGTCCGGAACGACGTTATAGAGGCCAACGTAAAGATAGAAAGCCTCGAAGAATTTGTGGTCCGGCTGGCGTGCAGCATGTTTGACTGCGCTGACAACGGGCCACACGAACACCTCAACGGCTTTGCGCCGTTACATACACGGCCGTCGGACGGGCGACCCTATCCAAGAGAACTCCTTTCTATATAGATTAGAGAGTTGAGTAAATCCCTCAATGCCGCAGACAGGCCAACTCTAACCAAATGTTTTGTTAAACACAAAATACTCGACAACCTTTTTTTGTTATAATTTACCCAACTACGGCCAAAGCCGCTACAAAAATTAACATCGCCTTGTATAAAGCACCCAGGACCGGCACAGTGTAGTGTGCCGTGAAGAATGTGAATAAATACTCCGAGATCCGAGACCTGCTGAGCAGAAAGCCCGCGCAGAAGACGACACGAATCAAATTAATATAAATTAAAAGTAATATTTCTGAATGAAACATTAGTCTCTTCTTTTTTTCTAACAGATTAACTTCCCCACTATGATGCCTGTCAAATATTTTACCTAGTATCTAAGTGGCGCCTTCTTGATGGCAGATAAAGTCGTGGGTCATTAGCGTTAACTTCGTTCGCATCATTGCGAACCTATCTGTCGATCGCCATATATCGTAAGCCTAGACCAACGGTAGACTTGCGTCTGTCCCCGATTTTTTTATAGAATACGGATGACAAATGAGTACAAAGTCCACCTGATAGCAAGTGCATACTGTGACCCATAGACACAGTGGCTACCATAGTAAAATTTTTAAGTGGTGCGAAATCTCATAGTGGCGCCCCTCTAAATACAAAACCTTCGTGATTTTAAATAGTATTAGAGCTATCTAATATGTTCAAATATATATGCGGGGCAAGCACAGTTGTGTCTGTCGCTCTCGCCATAGCAGTTGTTCTGCTTGTTCGCGTTAAAGAAATGTTGTGCACTCCGCTCGCGCTACTCTGTTGCGTTCGACATCGCCACTATGCTTGCCTTGCTGCGGTGACTAGTTGTACAGATTATTTCTCACAATAAGAGTTAATAATCTTGTTTGACAACTTCTATTTAAACTGTTGTTCTGCAGACAGTGTTAAAAAAGATAAAAGAACTACCAACAACATACTTAATGAAAAGTCTAGATGGCCAGCTTTCTGGCTTATGTTCTTGGAATTTTTTTGTTAATTTGGAATAACTTAACTTCTGGGCAATAGAATTTTCTATGGAAAAGATTCCAAGATATGACAGTCTTTCCTGACACATAATAGAAACGTAGGTAAATTTTTAAATGTTTTAATGTAGTAAAACTTGGTTTCCGTATAGTGACAGTTATAGTACAGGTGTAGTCAGCAAGATACAAAGTGCTGTCTACACATTTGGAAAAATATCCTGCCAATCATTATTTTTAATGAGTCTGAGTACTTTATGTGGCTCTGCTGATTGAAGATCTTTAAATAATGGGTTCAAGCTCATAAGTTCCTGAACCAATTTACAAAGAGACTAATCACGTTACGCCCATCTGTTCAACTGATTTGCAAATCAATACAGGCTTTTTGTCCTTTATACATAGTTTACACATAGTTTAAGTAAGTAATCAATGCACTTTTAGTTGTATCAATCACAGGATAAAAAATGTTGATTTCAAACAATTCTTTAGGGTCAGTTGGTGTCTCACCTACGGCTTCGTACACAAATAATATTTCCTTTCTTCGGGATCGGGCTGGCTCAATAATTGGATGAATCTAATAGGCTCGGTACTGTTAAATTCATAGATTCAGGCTGCATAGCTTTTTTGTACGAGCAGCTATTCTGGTCTAGAAAGACCAGTATGACTGCAACCTAAAAGATCTACTGTGATCGCTACTATGGCTATAGTTCACTGCTAAGCCCTAAGTCTTCAATGAATAGGAGTTGCTTAGTAATTTCACTTCTTCTGGGCGAAGGAGATATTTTTGCAGGTGTGTTACGTTTACGCATTAAGGTTTTACAATCAGTCAGGATGTGCAGAGGCGTTTCTTCCGTTAAGGATCAAAACCGGCACATTCTTGAGTTGCTTAGTCCCAAGATGGCCAAGTGCTTTGTAAGACAACAGCGTCCAGTCGGGGGTCTTGCCAGAATGCGCAGTTTATTTTTACCTAATCCCAGGGCTTCTGAAGCAAATTTACAATCAAAAGCAAAAAATGATGATTGGCGGGATATTTTCCCAAATGTGTAGACAGCACTTCTTAGGTGAAGGGTGATCGCTGCCAAGCTATTTCTAATTTGTCTTGTGTTGTTAATTGTAAACATGATTGTAAGCAATTATTGAAAAAAAAAAATCCCGCTGGGTTTCTCGCTGGTTCTTCCCAGGACAGAGGTTTTTTTTGCGAACCAGTGGTAAATGAGAAAAGTGATTTTCAGTAAGAATTGTTATAATCTACAATTAATAAAAAAGTTTCTGTTTCTGTATGTTGCTGACTATACCTGTACCATAACTGTCACTATACGGAAACCAAGTTTTAGTACATTAAAACATTTAAAAATTTACCTACGATTCTACTATGTGTCAGGAAAGACTGTCATATCTTGAAATCTTTTCCATAGAAAATTCTATTGCCCAGAAGTTAAATTATTCCGAATTAATAAAAAAATTGCAAGCGCATAAGCCCGAAAGCTAAGCCATCTAGGCTTTTCTTATTTTTTAACACTGTTTGCAGAACAACAGTTTAAATAAAAGTTGTCAAACAAGATTATTAACTCTTATTGTGAGAAATAATCTGTACAACTAGTCACCGCTGCAAGGCAAGCATAGTAGCGTTGTCGAACGCAACAAAGTAGCGCGAGCGGAGTGCACAACATTTCTTTAACGCGAACAAGCAGAACAACTGCTATGGCGAGAGCGACAGACACAACTGTGCTTGCCACGCATATACGCTTGTAGATATTTGATAGGTCTAATACTACTTAAAATCACGAAAAAGCAACTGCATAGTATAGGTTTCGTATTTAGAGGGGCGCCATTATGAGATCTCGCACCACTTAAAATTTTTATTGGGACTGCCACTGGCTACAACCATAATTGATGGCAAGCTTGCAATAAAGATTGGGTGATGTGTAATATTTTCCCTACGTTCTCAATGTAATATAAGTTCTCACTCTTCCACAGAACTGGAAGTGTGGCCTCGCTCGGACGAATACAACTACAGGGAACCTCTAATACAGTTTCGCATCAACGACCCCGGCAGCTGGCAGCCCTGGTATAACCGCATCACAGACTTTCTACGAGGTGAGGAGTCCACTAATGGTATCATTATCAAAGAAAATTAATAGTGATAGGAAAATAGCAAAGGAAGGAATATTTTTGTAAGTACTGAATATGTTATACACTTTTAAACTTATGTTAAAATTAGTTATTACCCGCGACTTAAAAATCTTCAGATCTTTTCTTCTTTTACTACGACAATATTACATCAAATAATGATTCAGTAGGTGTCATGAAATTAAAGCTATGAAGAGAAGACAGAAGAAAGCGAAAAAACGGTAAAACCGGTTTTCGGAACAACGATTTCTAAACAAATAACTTCCTGACCTCAATAAAAGCCAGTTATTTTGATATTACAGACAAGTACTTCACTTTTATTAATATGTATGCCTAGAGTTTATAATATAACCTATGTAAAACATAACCTTTAAAATATTTTGTTAACAAATAACCATCCAACTGAGTGCACGGCCAGAAACGTAACAATAAATATTTTATTAAAACTCTGACCACTTTGATTCTTCTAGTGAAGAGTTCTCTGATCAGAAAACTTTTCACTAGAAGAATAATCACAGGCGACAAATCAATACTTTTAGGGTTCCGCAAACATATAAGAAGTTCCAGCTTTATAACTTAGTTCCGTTCGTCCGAGTTTTTGATTATTCTCCTAGACATTTACGGCTTTACCAAAGATTAGAATCCTATAGTTACTACTAGGTCAGTTTAACTAATAAAATTGAAGTGTTTAATGTTAGTCTTTCTCTGTTCACTAAACAACAATAGAAAAAGACAGGCAAATATGTAACTTGACGCTAATTTAATGTGATAGTTAATGTGTCAATTTTAAGTAATGTCGATAGTATTATATAATATTATTACTACCTTATGGTTTTATTTTGACATTAAAAAATAAATATATTTACATTATTTTATACTCATTTAGGAACTCTTTTTGATAATAATGGCATTAAGTCCACCCTATGTACCCTTTAGCTTAAGGTGTTAAATTTAAGTTTTAAATAAATAAATAAAATAAATAAATATTTGCTTACTTGACATGTACTTGATACAATTTACTAAGCATAATATTGCCATGAAATCCGCTAATATAATTTATCTGACGCTTCAACAGAAAGTCTTTGCAATAAGTTTAGTAAGGTGAGGTCGCGTTTCAATGTAAGGGTAAGTCAACAGTGACGTAGCAGAGTCACTGATGCCTAGAGCAACTAGAGATCTAAAATGCCAACCCATTTTTCACACCCCCACCCCATTTTCGCGAGTTTCTTAAAAATAGATTATATGGGTGAAAGTAGAACCATCATGCAACTATATTATGACTGCAGCATGAATGAGTCGGCTCGACCGGGGTAGGACCACGCTATTTTCAGATTCAGTTTATTTTGCTGTATGAATATCCGCTTTCTAAAATCTGCCGCCCGGGACTATGATGCCCTCCGGCACGCCTTACGTTGCATGAGTACTTCAGTCGAAATATTAAAAATTCTGCCTAGCCTATGTCGCATTGCAAAGGTTCTGTGAGATTTTGATGACAGTTGAATACATTGACTTATACATTGCAGGTTTAAGATGATAGCATATCAAGCCGCCCAAGCGGATACAGAAAACATGAAATTTAAATCACCAAATCTCCATCGAAGCATTTGTAGTTTTCATTAATGGTTCACCTGCGAGTAAATATTTAATTTAATACTTTTACGTATAAAAATCTACTTTAAACTATTATCATATAATAAAGAGGGTATTTAAACGATTTGTTTATATGAGTACATCTATATAATTAAAGTTTAAACGATATTAATTTCAGGAGCAACAACCCGACGGCGGTGAGTTCCCACCAAAATTTCAAGAATAAAGTTTATTATTTTATAAATTAGGGCTGCCTGTTAATATATTTTCTAATCAATACTTATTTGGTACATTTTCATCAGGTCCTCTGCCAAGGCTAGGTTGTGAAAGTTATTGAATAAATATTATTCCATTTTTTTTTAAATCTCTCCACAGATTACGAGACCAACGTGCCTGAAGATCCGCCTAGAGCTCCATGTTCGGTACTTCAGCGCGAGAATCGCATTCCAAATCCCAACTGTGAACGAGCTTTGGGTATCTGGTCACCTTGTACTGCTGACAACTACTATGGTTACCGCGATGGCCAGCCTTGCGTGTTTTTGAGGCTTTCCCACGTAAGTTTTGATTATGAAAATTAAATGACACGCATTCTTTTATGAACCAAGCAAACGACGTCGTGATTGGGAACCATACCAATTCCGAAAAAATTATGGAAGTCATAAAATTTCATAAACGAATTAAAAAGGTACCTCTTTATTAAACAATGTTAAGGAATCAATTTTTAATATTTTATTTTACTCTCCCAATAGTTTCTTTTAGAAAAGTTACCTGTCTACGAAAGTATGGATTAAGTTACATAATATTTAAAATATATTGTGTGCTTTTGCGTAGATCCACTACTGGGTACCGGAGCCTTACAATGCGACGATGTCTATGGCGCTACCCCCTGAAATGCCGAATTACATTAAGCAAATAATAGTAAGTGGTTCAGTATTAATTTAAATAATTAAGAATAAATAGATAAAACTTTACAAAAAGAGACAGTAGCCAAATAGTTTACGATCTATTAAAGCTGTGCTTTTTTATTTATTTATTAACTTTTACAAAAACATAACGTAATATTGTAACTTCGCCAAACTGTAAAGACAGTTTATTGGCGAATAAATGCACAATTATTTATAAAATAAATATCGGAGTTTCATAAATTCTCAAAAACCCTATTATGAATCTTCTATTTTAACTATAGTTATTCTTAAGTTTTTTTTAAATTGTTAATTTACTATCAGATGCCTTGCCTTAGCCAGTCTATTTCATTAAAAAGTTTTGGTATTAAAAATATTTTGTACATCTTTTATCTTAGTAGTTTCTAAGACAAGGTTCAACTGATTTCCCTTTTCTAACCCTGCCGGTTCTCTATTAAATATTATCGACTTTTTCTTATAATAATTTTTATTGATGTTTGAATTAGCTATTTAACTTCTGTCGTGAACCTCTTCTATAAGCATTTTCACATTAGTGTTAACAGCACTACTAGTATTCTTTAAAAAACGAACCCAGGTTAAAAGGAGCGTGAGTGGTCCTTACCGGTTCAACCAATCCATTGGTGCTGCGGTCATAAAGCGTAGTTCTACTACCTATAAAGTTTATTGGAATGAATTAGAATAGAATAGAATCGTTTATTTAAATTTAATATAGGTAAAAAACAACAAGTCAATCAGTTTGTATCGTCGGTATGAAAAACTTATGTCATAGGAAGAAGCAGCGAGAAACCGGGCAGCATTTAAAAAAAATTATTGGATCCCTATTAAACCGTGTAATTGGCAGTATAAAATATACATTACCCCATATTGTACCGTGGGTGTTGAAGTATAAGCGACGAAGGGAAACTAAAACAGAGGATATTCAGTAGCGTCTTCCTGGCAACAATTCAAAATAATAAAAAACTGCCGTACCAACCTGCCTGCCGAGCGTGGCAACCACGGCAAAGTCCTCCCTATGAGCATTTTGCCGTATGATATATAGGAAAGATCTATGTTTAGCTGTCGACTTTTGTAATGTAATGGATGGATGGATTAGAAGTCAATCAAATTTCGTACCTAAGTGTAAAGAACTGAAGACCCTTTTTACTGCTTATGAGGCATTTCATCTTAGTCGTCAGGGAGTGACAACGCATCTGTATTTTGATTCTCAATTGCAGATAAATGTAGGCGTTTATGGGACACAATATCTACTTACTATAAGGTGGCCTGTGTGCTCGTCTGTCACCCTTATTCTATAAAAAAAAATTAGTGGTATGCTTGAATGGATTAAAAATTTTGTGAACTGGTGCGAGCAGCACCAGCGGCCCGCCCACATCTACGGCGACTTCGTGTGGGTGTCGTGCGGCGGCGAGTTCAGCTCGGACCAGGAGAACATCGGGCCGCTGCAGTACATCCCGGCGGGGCTGCCGCCCGGCTTCCCGACCAGCCGCTTACACACAGCCGACCGAATCCCGCGCGCCGCGCAGCGCCTGCCCGACCTCCTGCCCGGCCCGCTGATTGCCGTCTTCTTTGAGAACCCACGACGTAACTATCTCCGACGTTGACACGTCTTTAAATTTGGTTCTTTAGTGGACGGATATAGTTTGATGTGGCAGCTACATATAAATCGATTACATATAAAATTTAATTATACCACTCGATAGCTAACCGTGACTACGATGCATCCACACCCCGATTTTGTTTTTCTAACGTTTTTACTAACGTTAAGGTCGAATTTAGTAATTGATGTTAAACTAACTTCCCGATGAGCTAGAGACTTGTAATTTTGAACAGACCTCAGAATTTGATGACAATGTAAGAATATGAAAAATAACGTTGTATATTTAAAAAAATTCCCGCCGCTTGGTGTGGCGGATATATATTATAAATTGTAACTACGTATTTTCCAAATATACTTTAACATAGTATATATATTATAATGTACAATATAATTCAGTGAAAAAAAACATGAAAACGCTGATAAATAAAAATGTACCCCAGAAGGGCATCATCTATCGATACTTATTCTCAATACTTATTCAGTCACTGCACTAGCGTAACATTGTAGGGTGACAGCAATTCGTCAATATTCTTCGGTGTTATTCTCAAAGCTAGTTTGTATACCGCGGGATCGTCAAATTTCAATTGATTTAACAACAAAGCAAAACCTCTAGTTTCTTTTCTTCTTTTCTTTTTTTGTCGTCTATCTATTTTCTTATCCAATGTAGTTTCTTTTTAGATATACCTAACAGCGGATAGGAACATTTTCTCAACAAATAATTCAATCTTTACAAATTCTGCTGTTTCCATGAATTCTATTTTGCCCACTGACTTCAAACGTGCTTACTCCGTGAAAAAATTACCACGAATACCGAATGCATGTAAACAGTGGGAGTCAGTTCTCGGCGCCACGCGCCAGCACTATAACAATAATTTAAATTTTTATATATTTTACAGGCGGCGTATTGATTAACGTGGAGTGTCGCATCTGGACACGCGACATCCTCTACGATCGCTCCAGTCACGTTGGTCGCGCACGTTTTGAGATTTATGTTGAATAAACTATGGGGCAAATCCTCGTCCATATTGTATATTTAGCTTATAACGTTCCAACTACAAATTTAATATTTAATAATAGGTAACTATTTATAAAATCCTTTGCAAAGCCGGGGCTTTATGCGCGTTATTAAAGCGCACTATCGAAATAATGTAATGTACAAACTCAGATCTCAATGACCCAAGGCTTTCAGTAATATTTAGTTTTAACTACACTAAAATAAGGATTTAAATAATATTAATTAAGTATCTTACTTTCAATTACTGTCACTGCCTTAATGCAATCAATAAAAGTATATCTTAACCTCTCAGATTCCGACATTGTATCGGACTAATTCCGTCAGATCTCTGGTCAGGCCAGGTCAGTAATATGTTTTTATGTTTCTATAAGTCAGGCCAAGTAATGTAAGGAACCTTTTCGTCATTAATAACTACGTCAGCTTCGCAGATGATGGCGCCGTTACATAATTATTTCATTTGTGACATTTATTTTACCAGATTTCTATCTTAAAATTGCCAAGTCATTTGAAAACCTATAAAATCAGATTTTATAATACATGTTGTTATTTTTACTGTTATTCGGAATTTTCTTCCGATATAAACGGTTGCGTAGGATTTGTTGGAGTTCTACATTTGCAAACGTTAAGATAATCACTTACTGCTACCAACCATCGTCAAATTTTCTTTGGAAGATACGGGGAC
>DWHP01000192.1:0-22884 GCA_018247895.1 Parnassius honrathi
AGTTGAATCCGTCGACTGACCTCTCGGTCGAAGTTGGACTTACCTAGTCGGACTATTTGTCCCAGGTAAACGTACTCATCAACAACTTCGAGATTAGTGCTACTAGAGCATACGGCTCACTAAGTGGTAAGTGATCACCGTCGCCCATGAATATTAGCTACACCAAGGCAATTGCAGATGTATTACAGGCGTTTTAGAAGGAGTAGGCTTTTTTCTTGAAGATTATATATAGTGTGTTCCCGTTCATTTAAACAACTGTAAAATTATTCACCGGCCTAAAAAGAGATCACAGAACACCCGAATAAAATGCAGAAGTGTTTTGCACAAGATCGATGTAAACGGTAGAGATCCTTAAGTAGCATTGTGCTGCAATTTCACGTTGGTGTTCTGATCAAACATGATCCTTCTCCGGTAGAACAGTGGCATTAGCATTCATCAGCACTACTCTCCTTCACAACTATACTGTTGAACATAGGTATGTCTCCTCCAAGAGGGATACCACAAAATATACTCCTAATCCAACTGCACCCATTAACTTCCCACAGGTCGTCATTCTATCTAGTGGAGGGATGCCGAACACTTCACTTACCGGTACCAGCCTGCCACTCGGGAACCTTTTCCTCTGCATCTCTCTAACCCTGTGTTAAAGTACACAAGTAACTTTTAATTCGTCTGAAAAGCTGTCTAACAACCATAATTATAAAGCAAAGACATATTTCAAACAAAACAATTCGTTTACTTATCACGCATTAATCCGTTACGGGTTTCTATCGTAACTTGCCAGTGTATCCACTATGTAGGCCTCGGGCTTCATTACACGGGACAGCGTATCTAAGCAACTAACTTACCGCTACAAGAATATAGTGTTTATGAAAGTAAACCCTAACGAGGAAAGGTCAGGGAAAGATTTAAACGCTATAGACCTTGATTTATACGCTTATTGGGTGTGTGTAGGTACTAGGAACAAGTAAAAAGTGACAAAGTAAATTTATGCTGCAGAAACGAGTGGCGGAGTTAGGGACAAAGAACGCCATAAATGTATTAAAGATGTGTCTAATTAAGAGTGCCATTAACCGACGAGCACGTATGTAGATATATGGATGTGAAAGATGAGAGAGATGTGTGTCAGAATTGTACGAAATGGAAGTTCGTAGTCTCTGCCTAGCTTCTTTTCTTCTTTAATCGCAGCGGAACTTCCGTAATAAAAGTAAATGTACATGAAAATGCGCCGAACCACTGTATCAACATCAAATCCATAACGTTTAATTTTTGACAAACAGTGCTCACAATATATAGGTGAATTATAATTGTGCTGTAAACCTACGAATGTATAGGCAATGTATTAAAACAATAAATGAAGAATGTGATTTGCGAATCCAAGAAAAATAATCTAAAAATTTCTATTTGGAAAATCAAATAGATTCTACAATAGAAGGGTAAAAGGCTAAAGTCAATTGAAATACTTTAAACGGTCATAATGAAACTATGACAAACACTTACTATTAATTTAACTGTGTGCTCGTTTTTTTAAACAGAATAAGGGTGACGATTAAACACACTCCACCTGATGGTAAGTGAGAGCTGTGACCCATAGACATCTACATTTATCCTCAATTAAGAATCAAAAAGCAGATGCGTTGTCCTTGAGGACTAAGAATGTCTCGTTTTCAGTAAAAAGGATCTCAAAAATATCGCGCTGATAGTTTGTACGAGAAAAGTTCTTCCCCGGTCTAGTCTACTGCAGTCCTAATACAATATAACGTGACTATCCATTTCCAGATACACCAAAAATAAACGACTGATTTTTTAAACTAAAATCTAAATCTTTCTCGACAGACCCTCAAGCGGATGCCGGCCCTCAGAAGACGCCGCGTGGAATGGAGTAGTAGCAGGATCTCAGGGAACTGGTGGAGTTGGAGGTGTTGGCAGTCCTGGGGGAGTTGGAGGTGGGTGTGGTGTCAATGGAGCGGTGGGTGCTCGTGCGCTGCGAGTGCGCGTGTCCGGGGGTGCGGCACCCGCGCATGCGAGACGTCTATCCCCACCCCCATCGGCACACCGCGCTACTACACCCCCACCACCTGCAGACCCACCTAATAAACGTAAGTACAATAAACTATCCCAGATAACCCATCCAATGACTGTCTTCAGGTCGCGGACTTTCTTTTAGAACTTTGTATGAAGAACAATTCAACAATATATTATTTTCGTGTAACTTTCAGCTATTGACGCAGCGCACGCTATAGAAGCACTTTAAACTGTGATAGAAGCTCGCGACTTTTTCCGGCTTAATTGAATATCACATATTATATCATAACTTAGAGCCATAATAAATGTATACCACATAATATATAGCCTATCTCTGTTTGGAGTAATGCACGTCTTTCAAATGGTGAAAAAATCTTTCATATAGATTATTTTGTTATTTTCATAAAGATATAGGTTCCGGAGATAACCCTCCACATATATACGAACTTACAAAATTCGCACTCACTTTTTAATACATTATATAAAACCGACCGGTTGCACCTCACAGCATCATCAGGTACACTCGTATAATAACACCAACAAACATATACGAACGGTTCGTATATGTTTGTTGGTCTTATCATATATATTGTGTAGAATATTGTGAGACAAGGAACACGCAATCCACCTGGTGGTAAATGGAAGCCGCGGCCCATAGGTATCTACATTTACTACTGAGGACTAAAATGGAATGCCTCGTTTCCATTAAAAAGGGTCTCCCGTTCTCTACACTCACCGTACGAAACACAGCAGTATTATTACGCAATATTACACTGGTGTTCTGTGAGAGCATGGTCTTTACCCGGTCGAGCCGATCTACTACATACATAATATAACTACAGCTGGCGCTACCACGTTATATGTACGTGTATATTATTTTCATCAAAAAAATGGCTAGGGTTTAAATAGAAGAAAGCAAATTGCACCAGATGTCTAAATTATGATTACACAAACGCTAATCCCAGCTTAAATTGAATGTAAAAGAATAATTTAAAGCACGCAACCGGTCTGAAAAAATGATTGCTCTCGAAAATCCAGAACAATGATCTGTCTGGAGAACCGCTAGTTCATTACAAGCACTATGTAGGTCCTTCTAATTTATGGCATTTCGTAGCGGCTCAACGGTTGCATTTCCGATTCGAGCAGTTTTGCACGCGATCTGTAAGCCAGTGACCGTTTTCGTAACATGACTTTGATTACTTCAGTGTTTTGTTTAACCAACGTTTAATTTGGAATGTTTCCACCGGGTGGTGTCATAATGACTTAATGTTATTATATTGAATATTTCTATATATTGAGATATATGGAATTAGAAATATACTTAGGGTGCTTACCACGTCCCTTTTTTAAGATAAAAATATTATATTACAGATTATAACAGAACTGTCAATAAAATCTGACAGAAATCAGGAATCCTATTAGAAACAAGGCATTTATATATATTATAATATTATATTTATTTGCCCGCGTTGAATTTGTTACGGTTTTACTTAATGAGTAATATTTTTTTTCGTGGAGACCTAATTCCTTTTCTAAAATAAAAGTAGCCTAAGTTGCTCCATATGACATCAGCTATCCATTCCGTTAAAAGCGGTCCGACCATTTCGTAGATTAACTGGAACAAACAGACAAAAATTTCAAAATTTGTTTTTTTTTTGTTACGGGTATCGTACGTACCTTCATATGTATTTAGTAAAAATATGTAATTTTGATACCACAAACTGGCACTTCAATTACATCGAATCGATTATTTAAAAGCTAATAAGATTTCTCATATTATTAAAAAGCAGTGACTACAATATTTTAAATAAACACAAAATATGCTTCTTCATTAGTTATATCCTCCTTATGAAATGCATGTTTGTTTATTAATGCTTTCATCCAGCTGATATCCGTTACTTCTCGGAACAGACAAGTACTGTGCTCGCAGTCGCGCCGGATAATAAACAACTGACGTTGTTTGCTTTTTTTTTAAATTTGTATCTATTTTTATGGCGGCAAAAGGTCGATGTTTATAGACATTACTTTAAATAACTAAGAATTATATAAGTTTACTGTTAACAAGGATAAAGTAATATGTTTTCGGGGAAAAAACGCAAACAAGCTCTGGTAATAATTAGGAACACTTCGAAAAATCTACTTAAAAACTAACTGCACTACACCGTACTAAAAGCGACTAAGCAATAAAGCAGCGCCCTTTTAACCCTTTAATATTTGACTGACCGATGAAGAGCTACCATATTATCATGAATCCAACTATGCAAACAAGGCTGTAGTTTTTGAGTTACAAGAAAGTAGCCATATTACCATACCCTCACGTACTATATACCTAATAGAGTACCTAAAACGAATTTACATAATTATACACTTTGGTTATGTAACGTTTATTTAAATAAGTGAATGGACAAAAATATTCTGAACTACTAAAGATGCAAGAATCCGTATACAGAACTAATTAAAACTGCAATTAAAGTAAATCGTCAAACCCATAAAACCCTAAAATTGTGTTCCGTCGAGAGAGCACACGTTTAATAATATCAGCTGTAAAAGAAACAAAGGAGAGAGTAAGTTAGAAATATTCCACACAAAACTAAATCAGGCGATCACCAACATAAATGACTGCAACCGGTGCGGTGCGGTGGTTTAAATCAAAAAAATATTAACAAAATTCAAATACAAGTACTTCAATCTTATCAGTTACGTATAATATATATTAAGAATTAGAAGAGGGTAGCGTCTAAAGTTAGACGACTAACAAAATGCCTTCAGCAAAATTTTGTTTTAATACGTGTTATTTTACCCTAAAATGTAAATTTTTAGACACTAACAAGTCTGTCTTTAATAGTATAAGAAGTAATTAATATTATATTTTGAACAAAAAATAAAATCCAACATATTTAAGCCACTACTTATAGATTTTAAACACTATATGCTACTGATTAAAAGTCGAATTAGGCATGGTCAACGACCTTCACATTCGTTTAACATTCCGGCGATCAAGGATGCCCTCAAATGGTCACACAGCCATAACAAATTGCGATCTTACGAGCGACTCGATCAAGATACGATCCAATTCCATTGAATCGTATCTATCTGCTGTTCTATTCAATCTCAAATTCCGACGACTTTAACTGGAATCGAGTTTTAGCTAACAAAGTTAATTTGAACATTAATTTTAACCAACCTCAAAACCTTTTACACTTATATAACTATTTTACCTCCATTGTTCCGTTATCTGTCGGAGGGTTACAAGATCAAAAGATAATCCTTTTTTAGAATTTTATTTGCCGGCGTATATATTAAGTTAAAACCCTAGCGTAGATTGTTGAGGCGCATTTAATATTTACATTACATTTCACTATGACATCTATGATCGACGGAGCTGGTTCAGGACCGTGTTTTGCACTACTTGTAATGATATAATGCAAAGGTTGTGATTATGATGATGATTTTTAACAACATTTTTTAACAACTTCCAAAAAGAGGAGGTACTCAATTCTACTGTCTTTTTATGTGTGTTAGTTACCTCATAACTTTTTTCCAGTTGAACCTAATTTGATGATTCTTATGTTTCCCATATCCATGTAAATTTTATCAAGATCTGACTAGTAGTTTTGATAATGCGCATTTAATTGACCTCGAATTCATTGATGATGTTCTCATTTCATTTATATTGCAGTCGGTTGTACAACATTTTTAATTTTACCACGTGTTACCTACGAGTACGACTAGTTTGATAACACCTCCTTACTTACTTCCGCAGAAGAGCAGCCATGCACTTACCACTTTCTTCTAGTTTGAAGAATGAACGAGCCATTAAAACTTCACGCTGTGTCGCATTTCATCTTAGTTTTCCATTATGTCCTCTTTTTGAATTGTGCATAGGCTTCATTAGCTACTCAGTACCTGGTAGATTGTTAACTCGTTTGGTAATAGAAAAAATATACATATAAAAGTATTTTATGTTTACCGAAACCGATCATTAAAACTGCTAGCGTAATTAGTATACATTTAGATTTTTAAATATAAAATAAGGGTGACAAACTAGCACCCGCCTGATGGTAAGTCGATGCTGTGGCCCAAAGACATCTACCTCTATCCTTGGTTAAGAATCAAAATGCAGATGGGTTGTCACCTCTGAGGACTAAGATGGTAGGCATCGTTTCCAGTAAAAAGGGTCTCCGGTTCTCTACACTCACCATACAAAAGAAAACGGTACTGAGCTGGTCTTTTCGCTGGTATTCTGTGAGAGCGTGGTCATTCCCCTATTAAACTGACCCATTCGGGCTACAACCATAATAAGCGTCAGCATGGCTCAACCATGTGACAAAAATGGGCGAAATTGTAATAATTACACATTACAAGAAAATGCATGAATTAAATGCTTATGAGTTAAAAGTTATGATAGTCTTTCGACTTATTAAAACAGATTGAACCGGAGGAGCATACGGAAAACCCGGACTTCGTTGTAGGCATTTATAGCAAATTACTTGAATTCAACTCTGTAATTTAATAGACTCCTTAATAATTTACGGTGCCGCTGCAAGCATTAATAGATGTTAATTATCACATTCCATTGCTACCTTATTCGCCCATTAGTTGGCCGCTTGGCCAATCAAACTGTAAAGTGGTCAAACAAGAGTTTTAAAATTTCAAGAGTAATTTATCAAGTATTTTCTTAATAAGTACAGTGATGAGGGAATGAATATTACGCTCATCAGATGTAGTAGTCAGGACTTAGCTGACCTCTTTTGTCACGCAAATGGTCACAGAGTGACGTCAAATTAACTTCTTCCGCTATGAAATCCGTCAAATATTTTGCCTAAGTGGCGCCGCGCAGGTGGCAGAAAAAGTCGTGGTTGCCATCGTTGCTTCGTCGTCTGATTCCGTATACCAAATATGGAACTGACTTATGTTATGGCTGACTCTGGAAGACCGGATAAGAGAGTGTGTGATTAAAGAAAAGTGTGGTCTGCAAAAAAATGTTGTGATTAGGATGTAAGAAAGGAATGCTGACGTGATTTGGACACGCAGGAAGAATGTATGAGTGAAGTGTGACAATGCAAACTTCTGATACAGTAGTGAATGGCAGAGTCGACTTAATACGGGAGTTTAACGTCCAAATAGGTGATACGATAAGATGAGCCAAATTAAAATTATCCTTAACCGACGAGCATGTACACGATATGCGTAGGTATATAGATGTAAAGCAGACGAGAGAGGTGTGTCAGGATCTTGTTAAATAGCAGTCCGTAGGCTGTGCCTACCCTTCTAACTAACAGACATGAAAGTTTATAATAAGTTATATGAGGTACGCGAAAGTTATATGGCCGCCGTAATTTTTGCCGCCCTATAAAACAAAAACTAGGAGGATAATAGAGACAAAAACAAAACGTCGCATACAATAACTAAAATATTAAGAAAAAAAGTAGCACACAAGTTTTGGCAATATTTAGGAATACTTCGAAAAGTCAACTTAAATAAACTGACTACGCTACGCAATACTAAAACGACTCAAATACTTACTATAACGTCATCTGTTAAGATGGCGTCGATAAAGCAGCGCCCTTTTGATTCTTTATTACTTGATAGACCGACGAAGAGCTGTCGCAATACAAAGCCATCTATGCAAATATGGCTGTAGTTTTTGAGTCATAAGAAAGTGACCTTATTAACCGGATGACCATATTACCCTCACGTAGTATAGTAATAATTACGCGACAAATTTTATACGTGGTAGAGCCATGCTGCAGTTATATTAGTAGTATAGTTGTAGCACGAATGGGTCGGCTCGAACGGGGAAGGACCACGCTCTCATAGAATACCAGCGTTAAATAGTAACTTAATGCTGCTGTATTCCGTATGGTGAGTGAAGAGAACCGGAGACCCTTTTTACTGGAAACGAGGCATTCCATCTTAGTCTTCCCGGGTGACAACGCATCTGCATTTTGTTTTGTAATTTAGGATACATGTAGATGTCTATGGGCCGCAGCAAACACTTACCATCAGGTGGACCATGTGCTTGTTTGTCACCCTATCCTATAAAAAAAACAATCATTGAATGATTATGCGATAGAAATAATAGATATATGAACGATATTTTAAATATTATAGCATATTTTTTTCCTATTTGTGGTTCCTCTATATAATCCTAAAATTGATTTAGTTTTTTTTTTTAAACCAGCAATTAGTTGGATCTCTTTAAAGTAAATATTACTAATTTAACGGCTTCGTGGCTCATTGGCTTAGCAATGAGTTGGAGGGTTAAAGTCCGCGGGTTCGAATTCCACACTGAATTGTTTGGCCTACAAATAATTGTTCCGGGTGTTTGTCTATTAGGAATTATGTATGTAAAGTTCCCCCACGATGCAAGAGAAAATCCTAGTGTGGTAAGGTTTAATAAATATTAAAAATTAATTTAGGGAAATCTCGGAAGCCAAAGTTGCTTTGAAAATGAATTCGACTCAGACGCAAATAACGTTTTCTCTGCTCCACAGGGCTACAAAATCTCATAATCGGAAATATAATTATTAAACCAATCATAGTCTAACAATATACAAAGTACTATCGAAAATCTCGTTTGTATAGTGCGTACGGAAACTAGTTTTCTAACTAACCTATATTGAAGCAATGTTTTGGAATTTTCCTGGTTTAAAGAATACACCTGTGCTCGGGTGACATCTGAAGAAAAAATGTCCTACGCCACTTCCATCATCAATCCATCATAGTCTTTGAATTCCACTGCTGAACAAAGGCCTGCCCCATGGAAAACCTCAAAAGAGGGATTTGGTCCTAGTGGCCCGTGGACACTTCGCAAACGGGTTGGCAAGCGCAGTTACTTATTATCTTGAGTTGTCATGAGGAATATGCTGTCGCCCATCTCCTGGTTTGTTTCGCTCTGTCACCTCTTACGACATTCACGGGATGATATGAGGTAGTGGAAGTTATACCGGCGCCACACGGTTACGTCACTTGCATGAGTAATATTCATGGTGTATTCTATAAATTAGTCTTTTTAAACTAACGATATCTTTCTCTTTAGTGTACAATGTGATTTCATAACTCAACAGCAAATCATGAGGACCCGGCACCTACATCAACCGACTCCCCGAGCACAGCTCAGCTTAAGCCGGTCACGGCGATATCGCATATTACCGTCGCCAGCTCTCCAGTCCGCAGTGCGCCACCGCAGAGCAGTTATGCCTTGGAACGAAGGGCTCCGAAGCATGACCATCACCATCGATCGATGGAGTCTGTACCGGCTGTACAGGTAACGTAAATTATTCATATTTATATATTAATTTGTTTTAGTTGAAGAAAATGGTCGACGCAACATTTTATTAACTAACCTTTATTTGTTTTTACCCGACCGCCACTATCTAAAAGTTAAAGTAAAGTTACAGCCTATATAGGTCCCACTCCAGGGCACAGGCCTCCGCTCATTTCTGAGAGTGTAGTAAGAAAACGAGTTACTAGTACCCAAAGACCTATATAATATTCTCTTTGTTAGTACGTGTCAACATTAATATAAAATAAATTACAATTAATAAATATAAGTAATTACAATTTTTGTCCAATAATTAATAATTTATTTTGTAGCAAGCTTACATTATTTCTTGATAGATGGCGCTAAAATCTAAATTGTACGCGATATGGTTTTATTAGTTAATATAGCATATTAAGGCACTTTTATTTACGTAATATACATCTGAGACGCATTATAGATTTAATTTGCTAACCTATTTTTAGTGCGAATGTATTGCTGCAATTATGAATTTCGTTTCAATGCATAAGAATACATCAATATCCCGTATGATGATATCAATATATAAGTACGTATGTGATGTGTGTATATTTCTTCGGCACGCTCTGTAGCCTAAACGCTTTGATTATAGAACGGTTTGATGGATTTTAAGTTTTAACATAATATGAGGTTTTGCACGCCTCGCAATGCGCAAGCATGTGAAAGTGCTCTAATCTCGACATGCCGCTTTGTGACGATTTTGCAATATAAAATGTTAGTGTGTCTCAATTTAGACACTAAATCAATAAAAAAGGAATGTTTTGAAAACTAGATACAATAAATTATAAAGTCAAGCTTACTTTTTAGTTAATTTGTTTAGTTACATTTACAAAAAGAATAGCCTGTGCCTTTTTTACGTGGTAGAGTCATGCTGCAACTATATTAATAGTATAGTTGTAGCACGAATGGGTCGGCTCGACCGGAGAAGGACCACGCTCTCACAGAATAGCAGCTTAATGCTGCTGTGTTTCGTATGGTGAGTGTAGGGAACCGGTAACCCTTTTTACTGGAAAAGAGGCATTCCATCTTAGTCCTCAAGGCTGACAACGCATCTGAATTTTGATTCAAACGAGGATAGATGTTGATGTCTATGGGCTACAGCCTACAGCAACCACTTACCATCAGGTGGACTGTGTGCTCGATTGTCACCCATAACCTATAAAAAAACTTATTAAACTAAATATAATAAATTAAAAATTCGGCGTATTTTTTTTAAATTAATTTGTTTAGTTACATTTACAAAAAATGTAGTTAAAAATTATTAGTATGGTTGTCAGTAAGCCTGTCTGTGCACATGTTTATCTTTACGTTTCAGAAAAATATACGCAACGACATGAAATAGGTAATTCTGAATAAGTTTCCATTTATCCACAGAATGATTCCTATTGCTGGTTGTCATCAGACTCGGACATTTAAAATATTTTTTTCCACTTTTGGATTTTCCAATTTCGTTAGATACGTCTTAATCGCGGGGATGACATAATTTATATAATATTTATATATTGTATCTGCTAATACAACAAATGGAGGGATAGTTATTTCACCAAACTTTTTAACGCAGCCTGCTATTTTTAATTACTTTTTAATCCTTAAGTTCGTTAAGAAATTATATTTGACAGAGAGATGTCTTAGCCTAGAGGCTTGACATTGACACTATGTGGAACAGTTTTTAACCAACATTTACAATTGTTTATTACATAATACATTCTTATTTTCAAATAATCATCTAATGTAAACATACATATACTCATAGACACTTACGCCTGCCATCCATAGAAATAGGCAGAGGTTTTAAACTTCCGTTTCGCACGACCCTGATACATGCCCGGCGGTTGAGGGTACTCTTAATGCTATAATTTTAGATATATTTTCCACGTGGTAGAGCCACGCTGCAGCTATATTATGCTTGTAGCACGAATGGGTCGGCTCGGCCGTGAAGGACCACGCTGTCACAGAATACCAGCGTGAAATAGCAGCTTAATACTGCTGTGTTTCGTATCGTGAGTGTAGAGCTCTTGTGACCCTTTTTTCTTTAAACGAGACATTCCATCTTAGTCCTCAGGGATGACAACGCATCTGCATTGTGATTCTTAATCGAGGATAAATGTAGATGTCTATGGGCCACATCATACACTTATAATCACGCGGACTGTGTACTTGTTTGTCACACTTATTCTATAAAAAATATTTTTTTTAAATAATGCTTTTTATATTCGATTTGAATTCATGCAAAGGTGAATCAGTAATATTACATGGAGTCCTGTTAAATATAGTTATACGTACCGCCTTATGAGGATCTATTGACGTGGCGCTATTTAGATTTAAAATATTAAAAGACCGTTTATATTATCAGTATTTATTTTAGTTTAGAAAGAATCTGGAAAAAAATAATGAAAATGAAAATTTTCTTTTTGGGTAAAATATAGCCTAGATCCCTACTGGCATTGCTCTCTATCTGTTCGTAAAGTTAAAAAGTAAAAAAATAAAAAATAATCGTTTCTGTCATGTCGAAGATTGCCTGAACAGACACACGGACAAATAATTTATAAATGGTTTTTATGTCTTAATAACATGTCCCCTGAGCTTAATATATGCTGGTAATTTTAATATAACAGACGGACACTTCAATTTTATTTATATATATTTTTTATATAATAAGGGTGACAAACGAGCACACAATCACAGTCCACCTGATGGTATGTGGATGCTGTGACCCATAGACATCTACATTTATCCTCGATTAAGACTCAAAACGCAGATGCGTTCTCACCCCCTGAGTACTAAGATGGAATGTCTAGTTTCCAGTAAAAAAGGGTCTCCGGATCTCTCTATACTCACCATATCAAACACGGCAGTATTTACACTGCGAGCTGCAGCGTGTCTCTACCACATAAATATAGATACGAAGCATTTACGTTGTACTTCCAATAAATTAAAGTTGTTACAACTTTATTTGCTTACTTCCGTTCAATTCATTAAGCGGAAATAAGCAAATTAAGTTGTAACAACTTTTAATATAACGGATTTCCGCAAAGTAATGCCTGATTGTATTAATTATCTTGCCATAAATGGCCGCAGTATACCATCCCAAGTACTCCAGATGTAAAATACACAAACCGGTAATGTCCAAGGTGTGAGATATCTGGTCGCGCAATCCCCAAATCGCCTAACTAGCGTGGCGGTACGGCAAATCTTTCCTACATTGTGAGAGGAATATTTCCAGTAGAATAGGGAATAGCGCCACATTCCATTTTTTATGAAAATGTTAAATATCAATTAAATCTCCTCTCAGTCTGTCTCAGTGACCTGACGGTCAGCCACCACTGAGTCTGCTTCACCTGAGGATACCTCGTTTAGAGAAACGTGTCGTAGTATGGCTCTATCACGTATATACTATATATACGTGGCATTGCCACGCTGCAGGTATATTATGGTTGTAGCACGGATGTATCGGCTCGACCGGGGAAGGACTAAGCTCTCACAGAATACCAACGTAAAATAGCAGCTTAATACTACTGTGTTTTGTATGATGAGTGCAAAGATTCGGAGACCCTTTGTGTTTCTCGAAATGTACGTCTAATGTATATCTATAGGCCACAGCATCCACTTACCATCAGGTGGACTGTGTGCTCGTTTGTCACTCTTATTCTATAAAAAGGTATTATCGATGGTGGTTTATCTTTCCCAGTGTAGCGGTGTTGGGATTAGTGGTGTCGGGGATAGTGCACGTAATTGAGGGAGAGCGGGGGTGCTCTTCAAACTAAGTAAAACACATCGTTTTATTTTATTACGCAGATCTTAGCTAGTTAATTTTTAACATATTTAATATATTTTCGCAAAATAACACCTGATTCTATTAATTCTTTAACTTTTTAATTTTAACTGTAAAACGTGCTCTCAAAGTGCCTAGTGCGTGTGAACAGGCAGTGACAAGTGATAAGTGGGAATAAAATGCGTACCAAGCATTTGTCATTTGTCGCTTGTCAGTTGTCACTTGCGCTTGTCGTTTCTCTAAATGTAAACCGGGCCTTTGACTTAGGCCCACGAGTCCTGAATTTGGAGCAGCGGGCGACAGTTCGAAACTGATCGGAATTTCTGCCTATTTCAAGAACAATCTATTTAAAATTAGTTTCCTTTTTTGTGATTCAAAGATTTTTCGCGAGTAGTATGATTTTTATTACCTTCACAGAACAATCAGAGCGCCATATCTGGCTGGACTTCGCACGTCATTTAACTTTGACACACAGCTGAGAAAGGAATATTATCCATCTCTTAAGGCCGAACTTGACTGTTCCATGAAAACAAGATGCATCGTCAAGATTCAGATGTTGCCAGTGACATAATAGTATATTAGGAAAGTATGACATAGCAACCCGCATGTTAATGTTAAGAACGCGGGTTGCGATATCATACTTACCTCCCGTTGTGCGTACACTATTATTGTCATACCTTGATCGAAATGAATGTATTTTAAAATGTATCATGACATATACTTTTGACGTTTAAAAACAATAGAGGCAAGAAATTTGACGCATGCGTACTAAATTAATAATTCATTGAATCGGGAGGCAATGCAATGTGGCACTTTCGTCTCTGAAAGAAGATTCGAAATACGAACTTTCGATCAAGCTATGATAAAAAAGAAAATTTTAAGATTTATGCATGGCCTGTCCGACACCAAACACTAATTTACCGACGAAATTGGGAACTAGACCGAGAATAATTATCTCACTATCATAAACAATATTTATTATAAGATAAAGACGATTGCAAATACGAGCTAAATTAACCGAAATAATTTGTACTTCGTAATAAACTTGTTAGGAAATTCTATTTAACCACTAGGATGTACAGCTACTACATAACTAGTAGGAGTGCAAAAAACACCTTAAGCTCGTAAAGTCTGGTACGTAGTATTATTATCGATTCTGTGGTTCAGGTCTGTTCCTTTTTTATAGTATAGTAATGATAAACAGGCTCACAGTCCACCTGACGGTAGGTAGATGCTGTGGGCCATAGACATCTGCATTTATCCTAAAATGTTGTGTTTCATATGGTGAGTGTCCTTGAGCTATCCGGAGCCCCTTTTTACTTTTAACAACTCGTTACAAGTACGACACGTTGTAAGTGAACCCACGTATTGACGTACGTATTGGCGGCGCACGGGCGCAATGATGCGTTCGTGATTAGCCCGTGATTCGATTTGATACAAGTACTTTTATTTCGATAATGAGTAGGTATTGAAATAATTCATTCGATACTGAAATTACTTGGTATCGAAAGAAAAGTGTCGATTACTTACTTTTATTTCGATGTATCGAATCATCCCTAGGAAGAACTAAGACGAAATGCCTCTTTGGTAACTCATAGGTGACAAACGTATCTGTATTTTGATTCTTAACCTAGGATAGGTGTAGGTGTCTATAGGCAATGATATTTACTTACCATCAGGTGCTCGTTTGTTACCATCATTTCTATAAAATAGAAAAGTCTCCTAAGCATACACGATTCATAAATTACAACCTATAAAGGTCCACTGCTGAGCATCGGACTTCCTTATATAGCCTCATAGAGGGGATTACTACTACACGTTGAGTATTAAACTACTACACTATTAGAAATGAAACCTATCTAGATCAGTAGTCTTTGAAAGTTTGTTAGAAAGGGATATGGATGGTGTATGTGATGTACCCGACCCTTCTAGTAATTTAATAAAGATTGTCGCGATCGATAAAAATTCGCACAGCAACATGACTCCTTACTGTTGAATTTATCAGCAAAAAAAAACGTAGATAAATGCAGTTTACGTTCAAAAACAAGTAATTGTGAAACCAGTACGTAACATATGGCGCTTTCTGTCCACAGAATAAATAATGGTACTGACGTATTCTGGCGCAATATACCTTCGATTGCATTAGAATTAGATAAATCATATTTTCTGGGTCGAGCCCAATTTAGATGAAAAATGCTAAAGTTTTCTTTAACTAAAATTCAATTAATCACAAGTGGTAAAATTAAACGTTTTGTACAACCGACTTCAATATAACAATTTTGACAGAAATGGGGGTGTAGGTACTGTGGTATAATGAACACATCTGCGTACCCCTTGAATGTGTGATTGCGTAAACAATGCATAAGATAAGCGATTGCAGCAATCGCAATTGATTTGCTGGCATTTATTTAAGAATTCCGTTGTCTGTCTCCAAAACTCATCATAAACCTCTTTCGAACAAAAAGAAAATTTTGAAATCCCGTCTACTTATACATGAAAGATTTATGCCCGAACATACATAAAAAAATATAAACATTCCTCCTCTTTTTGAAGTCGATTAAATTACCTTCTCTGTCTTGTTAACGTGGAATTATATTAATCTATAAAATTTAATAATAATTAAAATCCTTATATTTTGTGTAAATAAACCAATATTTTAAAGTTTTTGTTACAAAATACGCGTTTTTGTAATAAAATACAATTAATTTTATTTGGTCAGGTGTTCAATTTCGAATAAGTAACTTCATAACGCTTCGGGTGCTTCGCAGCACCCACGGCCACGGGCGGGGAGTGGGAGGATGTTGTTAACATATTTAACGTCTTGCAGACGTAGCTGACCCGGGTTAAATATAAATGTTTCGACCGACCTACGCGGAACAAGCTTACAGCAAAAATTACTTGTAGTATCTTGAAGTCTTGTAATGTTTTTTTAATTATCGGATCCCAAGCAGATGGTCAATGATGGAAACGCTCTATTTAAATTTGGATGTTAGTTTTTTTCAAAACATAGTGGTTACACTCTTTGATTTTCTCCATAGATTCGCAAATCACTTATTCTTGGATAATCGTATTAATTGAAACTAACTTTTTAATATAATACGGATTCTTTTTATTTCTTTTTCATCAGCCCGTAGAAGTAAACTGCTAGATATGGTTCGCACCCATTCATTTTGTCCTTAATCGTCACTTTTACTTTATCTGTCCATCAGTAACTTTGTCCGTGTCTTCTTCAGTAACTAATTTAACTGCGTATTTAAATAATAGGTATTTTCCTATGAAATTGCCGTTCTGCAGTACCGAACATTTCAAATCGAAATAATGTTGGTTTGGCTAGGAATTCTAATTTCAAATTGAATTTATTTAAAAAACATGGAATTCTTTTTTTTATTAGCGCTATGTTTTAATCCCATTTCAATCTTTTCCGCCATCACGGATACGTTAAAAATTCGAGTAATTACGGAATATGAGTACCGTCGTGACAGCAACGTGTCACAAACGGCACACAACATCAACGAATTTTACGGAGCGAATACTACAAACGACCACACCACATGTAATTGGTTTGCCCACTTCTGTTCTGGAAATTTTAACCTGAAATATGAACCCCCTGGTCGACCGAAAACTTTGGTCGACAACGAAGAATCAAAGGCGATTATGGAAGCTGATGATACTCAATCTACTGCTGAATTAGCAGCAGCTTTCGACGCTAGTAACAAAACAATATTGGTCCATTTGCGTCAAATTGGCAAGGTAAAAAAGATTGGCAAATAGGACCCCACGAACTCAATGGTCGCAGAGACGTGCCTTGCACTGCTCAACAAGCACACAACGAAGGAATTTTGTACCGCATTGTTACCTGCGACGTAAAATGGATTCTGTTTGACAACCGCATGTGCTCAGGAAGTTGGTTGGATCCTGGCCCAGAACCTAAACAATGCCCTAGAAAAGTGATTGGTCACTGTTTGGTGGTCTAGCGTTAGTGTGGGATAAACATTACTGCAGATGTGTACTGTGAAGAACTGAACAAAATGATGGAGAAGCTTGCACGTCTCCAACCAGCTTTGGTCATTCGTTCGTCTCCACTGCTTCTGCACAACATCGCATGGCCTCATACTGCACAGCAGACGGTCTCCAAGTTACATGAGCTGGCGTTGGAAGCTCTCCATCGTTCGTCGTATTCCACAGACATAGCGTCTACAGAATTCTAGTTTTCCAGAATTTGGATAACTTTTTGGTGGGAAAAAACTCTAAGAGGCACTATAAAATACCATTGGAAAGTTTGTTGCCTCCCGTCCAGTTGATATCTTCAAGAATGACGTCAAATAAGCTGCCACAGCGTTGCCAAAGATGCGTCAATTGCATGGGTGATTACTTTAATTAATAGAAATAAAAATATTTAAAAAACGGCAATTTCATAGATAAAGATCTAAGAAATGAGTTCATTGTCTGCAATGAACTTTCGTGATAGAGAACAACTAAAGGCATTAAAACCACTAATTGTAAACTTTATATGCAAAGATTTTAAATAAATGTAATTCTAAAGCTTTACTTCCACAATCAGCCATTGTCGTAGATTAATCCTAACTCCTTTTCATTATTATCACTGCCATTTTAGTTAGTTTTATAATTGTTTATTAGTCCGACGTTGTAATAGCAGCCATTGCCGTTGGCTGGGTCAGATTTACGACGCCATATTGATGTTTGCCAGTAAAACTGGTCAGAGCTTTCGGCCCGCAATGTTGGATTATATTTTATTGATTGTCAAAACGTTCGGAATTAATAAACCATTAATAGTTAATGTAACCCTTGATCCTTTATATATTAAATATGATTACGTGATGGTTTACGCGGTAGAGCTATGCAACTGCATTATGATTGTGGCACGTATGGGTTGGCTTAACCGGGCGCAACCACGCTCTTACAGAATATTAGCGTAAATTAATGGCTTAATGTTGCTGCGTTTCGTATGGTGAGTGTAAACCGGAGTCCCTTTTTATTGGATGTTACATTGCATGTTAGTCCTCAGTGGTGACAACGCATTTGCAATTTTCTCTTGTCTATGGGCCACAGCATTCACTGACCAGCAGGTGGACTTCGGGCTCGTTTTTTACCCTTATTCTATAAAAAAAAATACGTGGACTACTGCTGCCATGCCGTGATGGCGTAAGAGACACTATCTCCCAATTTCGTCCTGTGTATAAGTATAAAGTATAAATAGTATATTTATTCATACTTTTTTTATAGAATTAGGGTGACAAACGAGCACACAGTTTACCTAATGGTAAGGAGCACGCTGTGGCACATAGACATCTTAATTTAACTTCGATTAAGAATCAAAATGCAGATGCGCTGTCACCCCTGAGGACTATGATGGAAGGCCTTGATTCCAGAAAAACGGGTCTCCGGTTCTCTACACTCACCAAAGGAAACACAGCCGTATTGTACTGTTGCTTTACGGTGGTATTCTGTGAGAGCGTGGTCCTTCCTCGGTCGAGCCGACTCATTCTTACTACGACTATAGTACAGACACCACATCTATATATATATACTAAGCAAAATACCAGTAACTGACTGACTCGAAATCTAGTATAGTTACTTATTTCACAATATAGATGCTAAGAACTGATTTTACGATAGTCCTACAAAAAATTCTTGATATTTATTATAATCTATTATTTCGCGCCCAACGAAGCGAGCGGGTATCAGCTAGTGATGTTTATAAAATAGCGGCATCGCTATCTCATTTGAGGAAAGTTCCAGATTCAAAAGCGGTTAATGAACGAAGTGGTTGTATTTGCAGTGCCGAGACGCATCTCATTAATTAGACGCAGGTGATTACTAGTCTTGTCGCATAACAGCGAAAGTGACGTTGTAAGAAACTAGCATTGTCTGTAACGGGATCCCACGATCTCGCGATAGGAAAATCGTCTGTGGGAAGCACCTGTCATCTGAAAGCGAAAGTACCACAATAGACGCCATCTTGAATCCGGCAGCTGAATGAAGCGGTTTCGTAAGCTAGTTGGGATAAAAAAGTGTAGTTTTTAATTTGATGTTATGAGAATGTATTGTTACACGTTGCATAAATATTATAACACATATTTCGAATGATATCTCGGTTAATATCTTTCGCTCTTTTAGTTTAATATCTAAACTGTTGTCTCGCTCAATTGTCTGTGTACTTGCATAATGTTTTTTCTTTTAATGGAGGAGGAGGCAAACAAATATATTATACTGCTCAGTTGATCGTAAGTGAATGTTCAAAATTATCCGCGCTGTGAGTGTTAGTACACTGATTTCATAGAGAGCGATATCTCGATATCAGATATCTTAGTGTATCTGCGACTGGCTTAAGGATCAAGCCATATCTCTTCAATATCTGTAGCGGGGTAATTAACACGCTTTGGATGTTTGGCCTACGTTCACCAGGCGAATACTTAATGACAGATAAATCGACATATCATTTTTCTTATTTTATCTACAAGCGTCATCATATCATTAAAAAAATCGGTAGAATAACTTTTTTATAACATAAGAAAGACAAACAAGCACACAGTCCACCTGATGGTAAGTGGATACTGTGGCCCATAGATATTAACATCTATCCTTGGTTAAGAATCAAAATACACATGTATTATCACCATCTAAGACTAAGATGGAATCCCCAATTTTATTGGCATTGGCAAGGCTATTGAAACAAAAAAAAAAACATCCTTATTTTAATAGAGAAGATGGCTGGGTGATACCATCTGCTAGGATTCTATAATTAATCAAATTAAATCCAAACCCAAGCATAGCATATACATATAATACCAATGCAAGACTTCAAGATATTGTAAGCTAGTTGTGTGTAGATTGGACCAAAAATTAATAGTCAAAAACTGAGGGCTAACTATGACATCAGGACGTTAAACACCCAACCGTAACCATGGGTGCTGTAAAGCATCCAAAATTTTTTTATACCTTATGTGTGACCATCGTCGTTGAGTTTATAATAAGTAAGAAATTGTAACAGAACATAAACTTTAGCATAAGATGTATTGTAAACTTGTTTGTGGTTCTCTAAATAAATTAAAAAAAAAGTCGAGAGTTAAAAACCTAAAATTAAACGCGATAAAATCTGTAAAGTTAGTTTCATTTATTTATTTAACCTTCATTGTTAACATCTTAGTAACTAGGGTAACAAAGGGCGGACTTAATGGCTAATGGCATGCTTTGCCAGTCAACTCGTGTAGTGATGAGATTTTATGGCAGGTGCTAATACACATACTTACTAAGATATACATATAATATACAAAAATTTTACATTTAGTCTATGTAAATACGTCTACTCCTACGAACAAAATATGTATCTTACATAGGTATAATGTATACGTTTATATATGATAATTTATGTACTTTTATAAGGATGACAAACGAGCGCACAGTACACCTGATAGTACATGGATGTTGTGGCCCATAGACATCTACACGTATCCTCGATTAGGAATTAAAATGCAGTCGCGTTGCCAGCCTTGAGGACTAAGATGGAATGCCTCGTTTCCAGTAAAAAGGCTCTCCGGCTCTCTACACTCACAAAACACAGCAGCATTATGCTGCTATTTTACGTTAGTATTCTGTGAGAGCGTGGTCCTTCCCCAGTGGAGCTGACTCATTCTTACTACAACCATAATATAGCTGTAGCATGGTTCTACCTCGTCATAAAATACAAATACTGAAATTTTAAATAATAAAACATCTAAATATATCAAAATATATCATCATTCTTAACATCCAAAATCGCTTCGTTTCAAAAAAAGTTATGTACCAACTTTTTAAAAATGTCCTTACTTGGCGCTTTCCTTACATTTTCAGGCAAGGAGTTCCAAAGTAGTGTTGCCTGAATAGTAAAGGAATTTAATTTGTAGTATTCGCGTAAATGTAAGAAATCATATATACATATATATTTATTCCAGAATGGTGTCCGAGAGTGCAACAGTAGTTCGGACGAGAACAGATCCTCGGGGCACGCCTCGATGTCGGACAGCGGCGGCGCCGACGCGGCCAGAGATGAGCCTCGGCGCTCTCGCCAGCCGCCACACGCGCGTACCAAGCACCGGCCACACAATAAGGTGACTAATTACACACAAAATAAGGTTTACTTTGCAATATCGAAGGCAAGTCGCTCCCACTAGCTGTTACAAGCGCACCAATCTCCGTCCACACAATAAAGTGACTTATCACGTACACAATAAGGTGCAAACCTCATCATGAAAGTCAAAAGCGTACTAAGCGACCCACCACCCAATAAAGTGATTAGGTAATAGCGTATTCAAAAAGGTGCAAACTGCATCGTCCAAGCCGAGTCGCCTTCGTCAGATACGAACCAAGGATCAACACGACTACCTTTACGAATTGATTGATTGGTTGATTCAATGACGGGAATCTTTTATGACTAGACATTAAAAGTTAACAATGTGAACAGGCGTTCAACGCTGGCGATACCGCGGGCAGAAGGTGGTGCAAGAAATAACGATAGCGTCATACCGATGTCACTCGATAGTACCTATGTTACGCCGTATTGCGAACATCTTGTATGCAATTTCACTTCAAATCATTAATTTCTTATGCAGAGCCAGTGTTTTCCACATATCTTCATATTTTATGAGGAAGACAGAGTTTCCCGTAAAGAATGAACCTTTCATATTCAGCTTTAATAATATTCCACATTAAGTCATTGCAGCGTCTCAAAAGGCCTCACTGATAGATTGCCTCATTAGAAGGATATTTGTCAAAGTTGCCTCACATTTGGCAAGCGGATTGGAAACTGATTGGGATGATATTTTGAAAAAGCACTTTGATTATTTTGTGTAGAATAAGGATGTCAAATGTGCACACAGTCTACCTACATCTATTCTCAAGTAGGAATTATAATACAGATGAGTTGTTACGCTTGAGGACTAAGATGGAATAGCTCGTTTCCAGTAAAAAGGGTCTCCGATTCCCTACACTTACCATACGAAATGGCAGCGTTAAGCTGCTATTTTATGCTGGTATTCTGTGAGAGCGTTGTCCAACCCCCTTCGAACTGACTCATTCATGCTACAACCATAATATAGGTGGCTCTACTAAGTAAAAAATAAATTAAAATGAATAGCGAAAGGAATAGGTATTATATTTTTGTCTTTTTTAAATATTTTATAAAGAAACTATGCTTCAGTTACAGTCGCCGTGGCCTGGTGGTGGAGGTCTGGAGGACATCAGATCTGCCATCAAGCAGTTGACTCTTCGATCCAGGGACAGCAGCAGTACCGCCACAAGCGGAGCCTCCAGTGGCGGTGGAGGCAGCAATACAGGAGCACCAGGTATGACCATCTTTATATAATAGTGAAGGAGACTGGTATTACCTAAATTATCACCAAATTAAAAGAATCCTGTAATTAATAACATTAAAACTAAACCCAAACATACCACTGCAAGACTTCAAGATACAGTAAGTATCTTCTGCGTAGATCGGATCGGGAATTATAATTTATCGGTCTCGGACTCGCACCCAGGACCTGTAGTTGTTAAATACTCTTCATCACTGTTAGGAAATAATGCGATTTAGATTACATCATATCACTTTTATTTGAATCTGTTCATAACTTACAACTAATTTTGTATAAATAATTACTTTTTTACTCAGTTCTTACACTATATACAAATTTTGTGAGGAAATTTTTCCTTATCGACCGGCGCCATCTATGTTGCGCCCACGAAAACTAAACAGTAGAAGATAGGGCGGGAATTTCAAAGCACAGCACAT
>DWHP01000193.1:0-22880 GCA_018247895.1 Parnassius honrathi
GCGGGGATCGAACCCGGTTTGCTCGCGTACTGTGAAATTTACCGCGAGCGTATAACCATCTGAGCTACCACGGCTCTGAAATCAGATGAAGCTGTAAGAGTCGCATAGACTAACAGCGAAAACATCCAGAAAATAGATTCGAGGTGACGACAAATGTACAAGACACCATATTAGGCAGTTCAAGGTCGCTCAGCGAGTTATGTAGGGGGCTATGCCAGAGATTCTCTGCGTGAAAAACTTCGTAGTGGATATCCGCAGTTGAACCTGAGTAGGCAATACATATAGCCCATCGGATCATTTAACTAAAGTACCGATGGGGAGGAAAGTTTCTCGAGTATTGGTTACGACACCCGAAATATAGGTTGGCCCCCCACTGGATAGAGTGACAGTAAGAGATGCAGAAAGGCAATGGATGTATGTGGCTCAAGACCATGCTTTGTAGCATTCCTTGGTGGTGGCCTACGTTCAGCGAATATAAATGCTTAGATTTCCCTGCTAAACCGTCTTCTTGGCTTTCCCAGAAATAACTATAAACAAGGGGTTACGTAACTATATATATACATAACATCATATAATCGTTCTTACCACATTATATGAAACGTTGGAACAAAGGCATTTTTAAATAAACAAAATGTCGCATAATTAACGGTATGATTTAATAAGTGAATATTTACGTTCTTATTTGTTTTTTTTTCAGAATTATCTTTGAAAACCTTGGGAAAGTTATGCTGAAAAGACTCAGCACAGAACGTTGTGAGCTACTATTGCTCGCGGAATTTTTGGCGATCGAATAATATCGTGTTTTTCTGATTTTAACTAGCCATCGCGCTCGCCCGATTTAACAACTACAACTACCGATTTTTTCTTTGGGGTTACCTAAAGGATACTCCAATAAGTCAAGAACCATGGAACAACTTAACGCGAATATCCGAGAAGTGAGGGCACTAAGGCCAGAAATTCTAAGAAAAGTTTTGGGAAATGCTCTGGAAAGAGCACGTCAAGTCGAAGCAAACAACGGGCACCATTTCGAAGATATTATCTTCAAAACATAATATGACCATATTTCAAAACTATTATCTAAATTTTAATAAACTCCAATCAGGAAAAAAGTTATTCATTAAATAAATCTTAACGTTACTTATGCGACATCCTATATTACTCGTAATATTGTAACGATTTTCGTTTAAAGTTACTTACGTTAAACGTCACGTAACCCTAAGATTTTCCTCCCGTATGGTGGAGGCAGTTTACGAAAACAAATTGCATAAGGACAAACATTTGAATCCCGAAGAATTAATTGAATGTCATACAAATTATGCTTGTTCCGCGCGGGATTTGTATTGACGGCCCCTAGCGCCGCAGCACACACAGATTTATTTTAATCTGATATTATCTGTATTCGCCGGTAAGCAAAATTAATAATTTCCCAATCTTCACGAAACATTCATGCATGAAATTGAACACACATCATCTAGCGAAGCGTCTCGGCACCACAGAAGCGCAAATTAAAGTATACTCATTCCTCACTAACGGACTTCTCGTTTTTCATTTACCGTGGAATATGATAACATTTTTACGCACGCTCAGTTATTATCACAGACACGTAAAAATTAAGTTTCATTTAAATTAATGAAATAGGATGTAAAGATGTGAATGATTGATTGGCATTATAATGGTACAATTTTTTAAAAAAAACCTAAATGCGTATTACATATGACGGCAGTATAAGGAAACGTATCATCATTCCATAAGTATTACATAATTCAATTTACGTAAATACAAAAACATTGCTTCATAGTGGCGGCGTAAGATCCTCCACTACCTAATATTTTCGCATGGGTATCGCAAGAAGCGACAAAGAGAAGCTCAAACAAGATATTTTGTACGTGGGAGAACAATACTGCAGCTATATTAGTAATATATACTGCCTCGTTGGTCTAGCGGTTGTAGTAGTGCAACTGCTGATCATGAGGTCCTGGATTCAAATCCCGGGTCGGGCCAAAAAATCAATTATTGAGTTTTTCTGTCAAGAATTTCTCAGTAACTGCCCGGAGTGAGGAAGTTGGCGGTGTCTCACCCCCGTGCCTCGGAAAGCACGTGAAGCCGTTGGTCCTGCACCTGATCTCTCTCCGGTCGTGTCGGTTTACCGTCTCATCGGATTATGAGAGTAAGGGAATAAAGAGTGCACCTGTGCTTGCGCATACACTTAGGCACTATAATCCTGTCCTGCGCCGTTGGCTAGCCTCCGTTGAGGCAGGCTGCCATGGCTGAAATTTGGTCGGCTTGACCGGGGTACCACCACGCTCGCAGAATACCAGCCGAGAGAGAACCGGAGACCCTTTTTACTGGAAAGGAGGCATTTCATATTAGTCTTCACAGGTGACAACGCATTTGCATTTTGATTCGTCGTCGAGGACAGATGTAGATGTCTATGCACCACAGCAACCACTTAGTATCAGGTTGACTGTGTGTTCGTTCGTCATCCTTTTCCTATAAAAAAATATGGGCAGTAGAATCTTCTTGTTAAGGGTTCAAAACTGTTAAAAATTGCGTCTGCCATCCCGCCTGCCAAGCGTAGCGACTGTGGCAAACATCCAACCAGTTCTTCATAAAGGGAATAATACCTCAGAAGCAGTCTTTGGCGGAGGTCTACATACGGTAGTGGACTTATAATTGGCTGTAGGATGAATGAATTTAAATACAGGAAATAAAACGACACACAACAATCTACTTACGTGCCATAAGTCCAGTTATGTTCCAAGCTGATAACAAATACGATGAAGACGCAATTATAAATATATATTGTAGTATAAATAGTCAAAGTGTACATTACGATTAAAGAAAGTCTGCGTCATGTTATTGCAAGTAACAAATTGTACTGTACGCTTAAATAACATCATATTTAGGGCTAATGTCCGCTCTTGAGCTACCACAGGAAATAAAATACGGGAAAATTAAATGCTTGTACATAATATATTAACCACATTGTATTTCTTTACCCTACCATAAAATTTATGTTAATATCATTCCGAAACTGAACTTCCTAAAATAATATACGGAATTTAAATTTTTAACTCGCACTATGGGCACGGGTCACTGTTTGTTAGCTGCAAGTGAAAGCATAAAGAGCAAACGGCGACCACCCAACAAAACCAGCTTCCAACCAGTTTGCTCCTTGAAGATCGCTCCGAGATTTTTGGTTTTTTTTTTTGTTTAAATTGAAAGCCATTCATTTAACTTAAAGCTTTACTACATTTCAATTAATTGAACAAGAAGCTTTTCGTAAATAATTGCACTGTATTAAGCATTATTACTTTTTAGAAAAGAAAACTTAAATGGGCATGTAAAATACAATATTAAAATTGGTGTAGTTTTGTGATTGGGTCCTTCCTCACTATCCAAACAATGTTACGGATTTTATCACGTTTAATTAACTTATTTTTAATTCCCGACGTTTCAGGTGCTTTACAACACCCATGGTCACGGTGGATACAGTAACGCACCCGAACCCAAACTGAACCAAAATACGTAAAAATAGATTTATTCAATGTGTAGTGTTCGCGCAAATATAAAAAAAACATTATAATAATTACACATAAGTTATATTCATTAATTCATTGATCAGTCTTTCCTTGTGTACAGACATGTCATAAAGTAATTAAAATAATTATATAAGTATGTGCTTAGCCGTGACCTCGTTATAACAATACCGGTAGTAAATGTGACATACTTTAGTTATATATGTGTTAGTGATTTTGTGGAAATGCTTAGCTTTAACTATTAAAAGTACCAGAATAATTAATAAAATGGAGAACAGCCCCTTTAACCGGAGTGCCAGGACCATTCGCACCCGCCTCCATCAACCCCACCCGTGCAGACACCTACCTCATGTGAACCAATGAGAGCAGTTCCAACTCCTGAATTACAGAATTGGATGACAACCAATGAACAGTGCCTTAACGAGGTGTGCTCCATCGCTACCGATGGAAAACTTAATTCCGGCCAAAAAATGCGCATCAGCTCACTTTGTCGAAAAGTAAGTCACGGTACATCACAGTTGGTAGTCCAGTACAAGTCCCTCAAAATGGATGCCACCAAAGCCCAGATCGCCATCGTATCCTGCAGAACCAACGTGACTTGTCCTAAAAGTTGCAGGACCTCAAGATTACTATGGAAGAGTCATCAAAACCGGTCTCTGGAACGACTTACCCTCGTCCACCCAAATACTCTTAGTACCCTAATAATTTATCCGAGAAACAAGTCCAAAACCAGTGATGTTACGAAGTGCCTCTTACAAAAGATAATATCCTCAGAAGGACTCAAACTACATGTCCGCGGCATGAGGAAGGTAAAAAATGGGGGAGTTATAATTAGCGCAACACAAAAAGAGATATCGACAAATTAAAGAACTCTGAGAAGCTTGTATCTTCTGGCCTTACTATGGAAGAGTCGACGAAACGACGTCCAAGGATTGCAATTGTTGGTGTCCCTGTAGCCCTCGCTGATAAAGAAGTATTCGAGTGCATCTTCGAACAAAATATTGCTGATAAATTTCCCAGTGCCACGCGTGAGTCCTTTCTGGCAACAGTCTTTATATTAACTGGACCTCATGCCCAGTTAGACACTTTCCAATGGTAACAAAATGCTTTAACTGCCAGCAGTTTGGTCATTCAGCCAAATTTTGTCGAGAAAATAGCCCCACGTGTAACTACTGTGGAGAGCCGGGCATTCCTTTAAGGAATGTAATAACAAACGGCCTGCCCTCGTTTGCGCGACGTGCAAACGTTTTAAAAGAAAACGTGACCACAAAACTGGTGATGAAAGCTGTCCAGCACGTAAATTCGCATAGGACAAATATATCAACTCCGTAGGCTATGAGCGCGCCTAAGAGCGCCGCGTATTATTTTATTTACTTTGCTCTTAAACACTAGTTTTAGTTTATCTTTAAGCTTTACTATGACGAATCAATTACTCAGTGACCTAGATAAGTCTCCGGTTCTCTACATACGAAACACAGCAGCATTAAGCTGCTATTTTAGTCGGGTATTCAGTGAGAGCGTGGTCCATCCCCTGTTCGTGCTACAACCATAATATAGCTGCGGCGTGGCTCTACCACGTATAAAAGCCTTCTCTGATTGAAGTTGTCTGCAGTTGTCCACGGACTACAGTAACCTCTTACCATCAGGCAAACTGTAAGTTCGTTTGTCACGTCAATTTAAAAAAAAATGGAACCAAGCGTCGAGTGATATTAGTGACGATATTATTATTTCTTATCGAGATATGCAGGACGAAAAAAATCATTCACGTACGAACGTACACACATACGTATACGTCCTTTCAAAAAGCGTAGAATCGGACTCGGATCTAGATTTTAAATACGTGAAAATATGCTATAATTTGGATTTTTCAGAATCATACCCATTGGAACAACTTTTAAAAGGGAATTAAACGGAACACATTCGTAAAATGATAGATCGAGACTTGAACTTAAAATTACTGTAAAGTCAAGTATGTTTTTATTATATATTTTCAATTTGAAACTAAAAAACAAGTAACATTATAATTATTTTGAAGTTAAATAGTACTTAGACTTACAGTTAAGCTGCTCAGTACAAACAGTTCATCTAATGGCAACGAACTTATGAATGGGTCAAGGATTTCTCGAATAGCACTAAACTAGTATTTACGTACAATAAACAATGAGCTCTGTGTTATTTCTATGAAGTATAACTGTATTTTTATTTTCATAATTTTAACTTTTTAGTTGTTACCTGTAATAAGATTATAAAAAAAGTTTTTTTATATAGAATAGGATGACAAACGAGCACGCAGTCCGCCTGATGGTAAGTGGATGCTGTGAACTATAGACGTCTACATTTATCCTCGATTAAAAATCAAAATGCAGATGCGTTGTCACTTATGAGGACTCATTTCCAGCAAAAAGGGTCTCCGGTTCTCTACACTAACCATACGCAACACAGCAGCATGGAGCTGGTATTCTGTGACTCTGTGAGAGCGTTGTCCTACCTGGTCGAGCCGACCCATTCGTGGTACTACCATAATATAGCTGCGACGTGGCTCTACCTCGTAACTACGTATGCTCGTGTTAATATAGTACTACTTTATGTTAATGTATTAAAAAATATAAGAACGAGAATTTCATATTTCTAATAAATTGGCATGTTTACATCTCCCGTCTACATACTCCAAAAATATACAACTACAATATCATTGCAGCCTGGCTCTACTACTATATAATGTTTTTAGCTTAACATTGGATTTATCCTAGCTTTTAAAACCTTTCGAATATTTTCAGAATATTTCGGGAAATATTTAGAAATTTTTAGTAATGGACTCGTTCTTCTTTGTTGTCCTTTTGTCAGTGCCGAGTAATATCAGTGACAAGGAAATTATCGGGCTTAACTATTTGTTCAAAAACTTGCTTACAATATTTCGATGCATCACATTGAGAACAGACAGAGTAAACCAGCAAACAATCTATGAACACAGTCTTTTAATTCCAGACGCCTAAGCGAACAAAATAACATGACGGAGAACGCAACAGTTGCTGCCACTAATAGTTTACTCAAAATCGCATCACTATCACGCATCAAAATCCACTCCAAGGCACTATTAAAAAAAATTAAGACTATAGAACAGGAACAACTATTCGCCTCAAACTCCCTCAAGAAATATTAAGTATAGTGTCACAAACGTACACGAAAACATAAAGGCATTCGTTAACCTTCCCGTGCCCGATGTAACGCTTAAAAAATCATGAGCTACATGCAACATCAGAATCACTGGGACTAATATTTAATAAAAATGCAAACCACCCTCTTAATTTAGCAGTTTTAGAAAATTTAAAAGACCGAAAACGCATCTGCAATTCTTCTGGTGTTACAATTGTTCATGGGCGGCGGTAGTCACTTACCATCAGGAGAGCCCATAGAATACTATAATACATTGTGTATTATAGTATTCTATGTGAGAGCCGCATGCTCGTTTGCACCCGCTTATACATTAAAAAAATGTTTTACCAATTTATCTTTTTTTTTTTCTTTGCGGCGTTGCGCTACTCCAGTGCGTTTTGAGAGATTTCAAAGGGCCTCAAAATATTTTATTCCTCAGACATTAACGTTTTCTTTACGATCTTTTTATTCACCGTCAAGCACATGGTAAATCAGCACTAAAAATTGCAATTAACAATTGCATTTTTGTCAGCGTTAATTGAAGTCGAGTGTTGAGTGAGCTATTGCAAAATAACCATTTATTATTTCAGTTTTTACCTTGTCTGTACCATACAGTATAAGTTTTTAATGATATTGTATCGTCATATATTTCTCTGTCTACGTATACATAGATAAGAATGTATAAGTCATATACATATGTATTAAAAACTCTTTTTAAATCGTTAGAATAAAAATAGTGACATTATAACAGAAATTGACGTATTTATTGTCTAAACGTATTTATTAGATAGATTTGTTTATATACATCCTAATTAAAAGGAGTCAAACCCTTTTTAACACAATATGGCAGGTAATATTAATTTAATAAAACCATGATGCTAATGATATTTTTACATCGATATGTCTGTCGATGCTTTTGAGCACTTTCGACTACCTTTTTGATTCTGGTTTTTTTTTTAATAGGACAGGATGACAAACGAGCACACAGTCCACCTGATGGTAAGTGTTTGCTGTGGCCCCTAGGCATCTATATCTATCTTCAATTACGAATTAAAGTGCAGATGCGTTGTCACCCGTGAGGACTAAGATGGAATGCCTCGTTTCCAGTAAAATGGGTCTCCGGTTCTCTACACTCACCATAGGAAACACAGCAGCATTAAGCTACTATTTGACGCTGGTATTCTGTGAGAGCGTGGTCCTTCTCTGGTCGAGCCGACCCATTCGTGCTACTACTAATATAACTGCAGCATGGCTCTACCACGTAAAAAATATAGTGTATGTACGAGTATTATGTTCCATTTTGTATTTAATTTTGTTTTACAGCTAGGAATTAAACTAACAATATATTTATTTCAATTACATCACGAGCTACCTACCACGTTACTCTGTGGATAAACATTTTAATTTAGCTATTTCGCCAAACTTTTGAACACGTTTTAATTTTTGCTTATAATGGTTATTAATAAAACTACGGTTAATGAGCAGTTGCATGCAAGGTTACACAAAATACGTGTTGTTTAACGATCAACGCAATTGACCGTTTTAAATAAGACGGATTAAAAGTTGCAGGGTGCAGGGCTATAGGCACCAGGCGGTTATAGGCGCAGGGTGGTCAGCGTGTAATCGCGCAGGCCTTATCTGCAGGCCAGGTCCGGGTTAATCGTCCGCCGGGCCGCGATTAGCTAAGCCGCTCTGGGCCCCTGGTGCCGGCATTATGCAAGCACGACTTGCCCGCGGCGTGGAAATGAGATAGCGACGGATAAAAACCACGGAAATTCCACCCATTTTAATGTATACGCGAGGAAATTATGTTGGCATACAATTTCTAGTTTGAATTATAGAAAATATAGAATTCAAACTATTATGAAGTCCTGTTAGGGAGTAGTTTAAGAGTTAAGGAGTGGTGTAGGTATTTTGTTCCTCTATAAACTTACAACTTTCACCGTATAAGCAGCTCTCCTGAAATATACAACTTACGCCATGCATGAGTTGTATGAAATATATATTCAAAAGTAACTGCTAGATTTATAATAGTCATGTAGCTTATTCTTTACGATAAATTAGATCGAGCTGTAGACTTTTAAGAAAAATGAATCGCAAATGTGCGAAACCGGGGTGATACGCTAATATAAAACAAAACCGTTTTCACTAAATATGATCAGGCAAAGAAACTTATAAGCATAGTTGTAGTACGAATCGACCTATTCGTACTACAACTGTGGCTCGACCACGGAGGACAACTGGTGAGTGCAGAGAACTATACGAGGCATCTTAGTTCTCAAGGGTAACAAAGCATCTGCATTTTGATTATTTATCGATCGATATGAATGTAAAAATTTCTTTATCATAAAGTTGATAAATAAATCACCACCTTTCAAATCCAATTTAAAATCATTTCAAAATAAGTCACTAACGTAATGACATCAGACCGACCTACAGGTCGATGCCGGGGCTTTATTTATTAAATTTTAATAAACAACCCATTTGCATAGGCGGCAGTGCGGCTGCGATATGTCGATAATGCCGCCATTTGCATCGCTCCGTCTCGATGAGTTAGCGGTCTGGTGGCCCACTGCCCGCTACCTGGTTGACGTTTCATACGGCAATACTTCAACTTCTTAACCGTGTAATGAAAGTGTAAGATTATCCACCACCACATATCATCCTCTGGATGTCGCAAGAGGCGACATAGGGAAACAAACCAGACGTGGACAGCAGAATCTTTTTTCATAAAAACCTGAAATAATAAACTACTAAGCCGCATGCCAAGCGTGGCAACACATTTATTATAGAATGCGGGTGACAATCGAACATACAGTTCACCTAATGGTAAATGGATTCAGTGGTCCATAGATGCTGCAACCATCTTCAAACAAAGAAAGCTCCAAATGCATAGTCACCCCGATTAATATAATAGACTTTGTTATTTGTAACTTATGACAATTTTTAAAATTATACTGAGTTTTAATGATTCGATAATGTGACCACGAAAATTAGACAAGATACAAGTATGCTTGCACGGCGCGGCGGCCTGGACATATGGTGTAATGGACCCCGGCAATTGCTCATACTCATTGAGTACAGTAGTTTATCCCAAATACTAACAGTGTTTGGAGTCGTATAATATATTGTTTTTTTATTTGCAGGAACAGTAATGCTTTAATAGTAAACACCCAAGTTTTACAATATTTAGGACTTTTTGTAATTTCTATCTTGGTAAGAAAATGAAATGAACAGAATCAGCGTTACTTTGCGGAAATCCATTATATTAAAAAATCTAAAGTTATTAAAATCCACAATTAATAAATTAAAAAATTAACTATAGAAAAATCATTACTAAAAATAACTAAACTAAAAACGAAAGAAAATATAAAATCCATTATTTTAATGTAAGGTAGTAATGTAATATATAATGTTTAATGTTTCTATTGACTGAACAAATCTCCCAAAAATTTCACAATGTTAACAACAAAAACTACGGCTATTTCATTTCAAGTTAATCAGCATATTGTGAAGAAAAAATCTATAAAAACGAAAATCCCGAATAAAATGAAAGCATTGCTTAAAGTACAAGCATCCAAGCCAAAGACTAAATTTAAAAAACCTATTGACTGACATTACAAAAAAAAAGAATATATCAAAGTATTCAGTAAACGACTTAAGAAGAAAAGACAACTTAACAATGAAAAACACTACAATTTTGTTCCTTGAGCTAAGAAAATAGGAAAAATATTCGCGAACGCTTTCAGAGGCGCAGTGGACCCAGTTTGCTATCTAGATATACGGGCGAGTTAAGATGCGCATCTAAATAGCCTGCCGCTCCGGCACCTAACTTTAGATTGCTTGCACCAACTTTACCGAGTTTCCACGGTTTTCCGTAGAAAAATTCTCCAGCGAGTAACACCTATTCGGTAGGAATCAAATTTACTGCTCAAGTTGGACGTGCTGCGCATGCCGGGAATTACTTGGTAATCATGCAGGATAGACTCGCCTATGAGTTCGAAACAAAGTGAAATTATCGCTGCAGCTCTCAACTAATACACCGTTGTTTGCTCTAGTAGGGAGCTAAATAAAAAGTTTTTTTTTAAATAGAATAAGGGTCACAAACGAGTAAATAGTCCACCTGACAATACGTGAAGGTTGTGGTCCATAGACATCACTTTTATCTCTATATTTTTCAGAGTCAATGTATGTATGTATGTTTATTTCTTTGGCACGCTCTGTAGCTAAAACGGCTTAGGGGTGTCGTTAAATCTAAGTTGTGAAAGTAACGTAGGGAATAATTTTTCTGTTTCAGTAAACTTTTTACATTTGGCATGTCTACGCGCTGGAGGCACGCTGCAGAACTATAGTAGCTGCAGCACGAACGAATCGAGTCGTCCGCGGAAGCACTTAGCTCTCATAAAATACCAACATATAATAACAATAAGTGACGAGTTCTAGAAATTTCTTTTACAGGTAACTTCGGGGACAACGCATGTTTTGAATCTTAATCGAGGAAAGCAGCATAAGGATGGATCAATGTGTTGTCCTTTGCCACACTGCTATAAAAAAATCGTTGTAATATAAATATAGTACAAGAACTCTATAATGTCGTTTTATAAGCCGATTATAGTGGGTATTTTATCGTCATCCCTTACAGCTCCTCGTAACCCGTTAAAACGACAAAGCGTTACGGCAGCTAACCCTTGTTTAGAGAAAAAATTTCAATCGACAACTCGGCGGTCTTAATGCGAAGGGTTCATTTCCTTATTAAAAATTCATCCAGGGAAACACTTGGCGCGGTCGGTTAACATTCCCAGCGGGCGGTCGATGGACGTGGTACATTTTTAAACAGTACCTACGATTGTTACTTCGATGAAATTATGCGTTGGGCGATGTCATTGCAAAACCCTTCCTTGATGGTTCCAAGTTTATTTCTATGGTATAAAAAAGTCTTTCAACACTATTTTTGAAGTAATAAACTACCACCCAGTATTACAGAGGAAACAAAAAAGTTCCTTTTGTTAGAAATTGAAAAAAATTCTACGAATTTTTTTTAAATATATTAGACGAAAATTTAAATAATCAACATTTTTATATTATGTTATTATACCTTGTATAATGTTTAGGTAAAATACTGTTTTCTCATTACTGAGTTCGATTTTGGAGCATGAAAATACCCATACCAAAGATTTTCGTATCTTTACACCATATATTACTGATAGCAATGAAAATTATATGTAAGAAAACCTTCTACATATAAGTGGGACTTAAGTTGAATATTAAACAGCCGCATGCGATACTTCCCACGATTCAGAATAACTGCGACCTCAAGTGAATACCATGCCATAATGCGCACAACGGTTATCCGTCACGAGCGAATTGCAGTGAACATGCCTTTACATCACAACTTGACTATCGCAATTCTTTATAATCTTTCGCCGTCTGGGGTAAGAATTGGTTTCATAACTTTTGCTGATACTATTACGCCTAACTTGAAATATATGTGCCGCTGGAAAATCGATTGTTTACCGATGGATCGTTCGACATCGACTTATCGATTTAACTAATACAACACTATCAATGCTATTGTGCTTATAAAACCTATTCAGATGCACAAGCTGCACAAGCATTGGGCCTTCGATATATCTCATATATGATACAAGAAACAATTTTGTATCATCATTTCATCACGTTACGTTGTACCTCTACTAGCGTAAATCTGTCAAAAAAATTAGTTACAATTCTATGAAGATATTTCATCGCACCATTTAAAATTAACAATATGATAATATATTTATATAATATAATTGTATATAGTTTATATGGGTAATTGTACAAAGTATATGTGATTAGTAACGACCAAATTGGCGATATATTTAAAATGGGCAAAATTGAGAGTGCACTTAACCGACGAGCATGTATGCGTAAGTATATTGTGGAGGAGGCGAGAGAGGTGTGTCAGGATCGTGCCAAATGGAAGTCTATAGTCTCTGCCTACCCCTCTGGTAACAGGCGTGATAAACACTCACGCCTGTTACCAGAGGGGTAGAGGGGGAGGGGTCTTATGTTTATATATGATTAATTTTTTTCTTTCTTTCTTGTAACAAAGTTTAACCCTAGCAACACTTTTCTTTCTTTACCATCCCACGTTGACTGGCAGAATGCCTCAAGTCATTAAGACGGATCACTGTGATCCTTCATTTTAGATGATAAAAATAAAGTATACCATATAATATGTCCCCTGCTGAACATAAGCCTCCATCAAAGAATGCCACAAAGCACGGTTCTGAACCGAATGCATTCATAGACTTTCTGCATGTGTTACCAGGTGTCGATACAAAGATATAATTATTATAATAATATTATATTTTAAGATAATTTCATTCAAAAAGATATACTAACGTAAAAATACTGAGTCACATCGAATCGTTTGTAAGGCAACTTATGGAAATGAGGTAATATTTTAAGAAATCTGCGCTCAACATTATTTATAACCGTCCATTAATGACCTCAGCTGATTTCATTTAGTCAAGATCCAACAGTTTTTTTTTCAGTCAGTCTCTAACGTGTCCTTTTTGGATTGAAAATAATGAATATTACAAATTATTGCTAATTTAATACCTAAATTTGCCATAAACAGTTTTTTTTTAATGTTAATACTAAGCACATGTAAATTAATTTGATTTTTATATTTTATTGTAAAAACTGCTTACGCCAACATAAAAAGGTTTATTTCTGAATATTTGGAGATGTAGAACCATACGTTGTGTTTCGTATGGCGAGTGTAGAGAATTGAAGACCCTTTTTACTGGAAACGAGGCATTTCATCTAAGTCCTCAGGGGTGCCAACATATCTTGGTCTTGTTAGTGTGAAGCTAGTTACAGGTGTCCGAGGAATGCAGTACTTTCCATCAAATGGACTGAAGTTCGTTTGTGTCACATTGCTTTTATAAAGAAACGATTAAAAGAAATCTTCCGGGAACAAAACGGGAGCGGCCGAAGTCAAATGTAATATAACATTTTTAATAAAGAAATTAGATCGAGTTATCTCTTCAAGTAGAATAGATAGTCTTGAGCTTACCCGAGTTGTTCCGCCTGGGATATCACAGGTGTATTTCTCGTCGCATAAATACCCCGGTGCCCGCCCTTTTTAATATACCCTAGATTTGCAATAACACCTCTGACGTACGGTACCCGTATTCGAATAAAATAAGGGATATCTCCGCAATATAAGTGGTATACGAATACATTAATCAAATGGGGCCTTAGGTACGGATTGCGTTGGATTTTTCGATACTCGCGGATATTACGTGTCACTAACTTATGGTGCCCTAGTACTGTGATATTGCTCCAGGAGTAGATTACGTTTCCTTCGGCCTGTCGACCCTGGTTGTATTTATGGCGTTTAATTGTATATATTTTTTATATGGTGTAAAAGGTTATCCGATACATATATTTATTTTACTAATGAATATGTAATTTCGCCTTCAATCTTACTGAAGATGGTTTAATTGAATTTTAATTTTCTAATTTTCTTTCGAAATTGAAATTGCTAATTGGGAAGAGACGTTAAGTCCGCTTTTCGCATCAACAAAGAGAGGCCTGATTTAAAGAATGCCTGTAAATTGGGTACTAAAGTTATAAATTTAACCTGCTATATAGATAGATATTCCCGCAGCAAACTTACTCTTTTAAAACTTTATACGATTTATAATGCCGCAATGCATTCAAGATAGCGCTGCGGCCAACTTAAATATTCTCTTTTCGATATAAATGCGGTTATTTTTCACGGAAGCAACCCCTTGACCATCCCTCGGGACGTCCCCGATGGACCCCGCATCCTGAAACCCGAGTCGCCGGTGTCCACTGCGAGATATCGCCTTATCTTAACGGCTTCCCCTCCCCGGCGGCCCTACACTGGCGACCAAGACTGACCCTGCGATGCCGCGTAGATATGAAATGGGTAGTTTGGGTACAGTCCTCTAACTACTAACCGTTACGATAGTTTGTTGTTTGCTGTAAGTAATTGTTACAATATTCTCTGTAGTGTATATTAACTTGGACATACGGCGAACTAATTTCAACGTCTTAGTTGATGGAAATGCTAACTATTAAATGAAATCTTTATCTATTAAAGTTTGCCGCCATTTCAAATAGCTGTTCCTATTATAAAAATTTAAGCTTTCGTTATCTAAATTTCATGTTCTTTCTAGATTGTTTCTTTCAGTCAATTTGTTATAACAATATTAAAAATATATTTCAAACAATTAAAGATTAAGTGGTGACACTTTTTAAATAAACTACGGCCGAGAGATGGTAAAATGTGTTAATTAGAATTGTTTTAAAGTTGTCTTACTTTATGCTCGCCGGTGAAAAAACATCATGAGGAAATAATTATTTGACACATTTAGAGGCATGTGAAGTCAAGTGAAACAACAAGCACCGGGTAGGTAGCACAGTGAATTTTCCCCTCCTTTAAACCTCTGTCAGAAATTGGCAATATCGCTGGTAACTGCGAAATTCGTGAAGACAAAAATTGAGGTAAGAGCATTGAATTCTAAAGTATGGAATTATACAGCAAATATCAAATTTCGCGAAACCTGTGAAACCGTATAAGAAATTAAAAAAAAAATGTAATTAGTCGAGCCAAAATAATCGGTTGGCGATATTTCAACCACGTGCTTTGGAAAGCACTTAAAGCTGTTGGTCCTGCACCTGGTCTCCCTCCGGTCGTGTCGACTTGCCATCCCATCGGATTTTGAGAGTGAGGGAATAGAGACTGCACCTGTGCATGCGCATACACCTGGGCACTATGATCGCAGATGGCCGTTGAGACCGGTCGCTGTGACAGAAATTCGGTCTGGAGATCATTATTCTAAATTTATTTTAAAATTTCTGTCGCGCTTTTTCTAAGACTGATAGTAAATAAAAAGACTGAATTAAATAATACCCTTCAAGTCTTCAAACGTAACGTAATCCCTGACTCACAATAGATTAGGTTCGAGAGTCCATGTCAATATTTTGCTAACATAACCCTTTAATATCTAGCGCTGACACGACCGTCCTATGCAAACGTAAGGTATACGATAACTTGGTTAATCTGCGACGGGAAGCGAACCCGCGACCTTCGCAAACAACTGAACCCTTTCCGCAAACTCCACTCTCAGCCTATCGAATGACAAGTATTAATTAACCGAGCTAATGATAAACATTTTTAATAAAAAAAATCCCCTTTTATCTTCCGACTAAGTAATAAAAAAGTTGATTCAACGGCCAGCCACCGCAGAGTCTGATGCCTCGTTTAGAGGAATCAGATGACGGTGGTGCGTTTTCCTCGTGTGGTGGTATGTGATGGCAGGGATACTGCGCGCAATTGAGGGAGGGTGGGGGTGCTCTTCTAACTAGGCAAGATATCATTTTATTTTGTGACGTGGATTTCAGCTAATTAATTTTTAAAAATATTTTAATTTAATAATAATAGTGCTTACATCGCACAATTTTAAGATAGACCTCACCCAAAGACGCGATTATGAAGTAGCTTCCATCGACTTCCAGCATTCACCTCACAGCAGAGCTCTTTAGGTCGTTTGGCCGTGAAATTAAAATAGAAGATCTCCCGCCACGCAAGGTACTTAGTCGGGGAGCGGCCAACACTCCGTATGTTAGTACAGAGCTGTTCTATATAAAGGGTCATTTTGCAATAACTGGCCAAATTTGGCAGACAAGATTCAGAATAAGTAATATAGGCACAAGGTGAAGAAAAATTAATTTAAAAAATATCTCAAACATGTTGTCCTTTTTGGCTTCTAAATTCAGAATGTGCGTGGTAATGCGTTATTTTAACTGATTTTACTGCGCACGCGCACATTCGTAAGGGTCGATCGGTGGGCAAAAACATTGTTGCCCATATATCACATTCAATTTGGGATAATTTCAATTAAAAGTAGAAGCCTTATTTACTCGTATTTTCAAAAACTGCCATAACGGTATATCATCATTTATATCATTTATATATTTCAACTTCACTTTAAAATTTGGCTACTTTAAAAATAACCCTGTATAGTGCATACCTTTGGAATTTTTATAGCGTGATTTAGGCTTCATTGGGTTTATATATTGTGGTAATTAGTCCTTAACTGCACTTGTCGACTTGAGGTTACCATTCGATTTCTTTGCCCATCTATTCAGGTTTTTCACACCTTTAACGTTGTCTGAATTAAAAGGTGTCCATCGGTGGCGTAAGTATTAGGAGATACGGGTAGAGAGTGAAAAATTACTCTTGTATATACATAGAATAGGTGCGCATAGTAGGGTGCGATCCACGAGAATTCGATGGATGCAGGTTTAGGGCCATGTTTTGTGGCAGTATTAACCTATTGTTATCAAAGTAAAATTAGTATTAGTAGCATATCATGTTTTCTAAGTTAAAATTTTAATAAGTAGGTAAGTAGTAGTAAGTAAGTACGGTTATATACAAATCGACTATACTAATTGAATGAAATAAAGTTCATTTGTATGAAGAGATCTATTTTTCTACATTCTCCGGGACATTTTTATTTAAAAATGGGCTCACTCTTGACCTCCATCTGCCCCGAAGGCAAAGATGAGGTCTACTATGGAGCGACTTTGCCCAGGAGAAGCCTGTTAACGCGCATCTTGAAAAGATTCAGGTTATAGACACTCGGAAAACAAACATCGGCAGGACATTCCACTACTTCGCTGTGCGCAATATAAAAGATGACTTATAGCGCTTAGCGCGAATATTCGAAATATCAACCAAGTGTGGATGGTAGCCTGGTAGTCCGATAGGAGAATGGAGATAGCATTATGAGCTTATGAAGCTTATGGGGACGCTCTCCGAGGTACAATCTGTAGAAGACCGACAAACGGGCAACCAACCACCAACTTTTTGTTGCCGGTAAGCCTCTTGGCTCTGCGTTGCAAAGGATCGAGTGCGGCAAGTTGATATTTTGCTGAACTATCCCAGAGGTGCAATACTCCATGCATGTTTTGACTTAAGCTTTATATAAAGTGAAAAGCTGTCCAGGCGTGGAGTTTTGTTTTACCCTTTTTAACATACCCAGTTTTATGGTCGCAGTTTGTGCTTTCGACTCGATGTAAGCGCCAATATTGAGGTTACAATAGCGCTCAACTGTGCTGAGGAGCTCGAGATTATCCTCACAGATGTATATCGGAAAGTAGGAGTCAGATCAAACAGACTCCGTTTTGCGGAGAACAGACAGTCCTGCGTTTGGACGGCAAAGTGACCATATTGTCGTCACCTAATTGGGAGACAATACTTAAGGTCGTAAAACCTAGTATTAGGTATATTGGTACAACGGTTTTCTGGTTGGAGTACATTTTAAAATTTTTTAAGGATTTCAATTCACTATGTATGTATGTAATTCATTATGTATTTTATAAACGTCTAATTCTGTTTGAAAAATCGTCTATCGTGAAATACCTCAAGTATTTGGTCAATAATCTCCACTTCAGGCAGTTGTAAACAAATAGTTCTGTCTTTCTCTAATTCACAGTGCATCGCATCTTTCTCATCTGCACACTCTATTTCCGGCAAATCCGAATTTCCTGTCGGACCGGTGGCAGAAGCGGGCATTAAATGTCGCGGACTTAAAAAGTAGGCGACGTTCGGAAATCTGCACGAGGGAGCGGCGGAAATGATTCCTGTCCTCTATAGTAGGGTTGGCAAGAATAAGAGAAAATACTACATGTCTAATATTTTTTTTAATTTTTTTGTAGATTTGTTATTGATCAAATTTATAACCGTACAAGCTGTAACACACCATTTCACCTCTTCAGGGGTTGAATTTTCCAAAATCTGTTCTTAGTGAGTATCTATCTAAGTCGAGAAAGGAGTGGTTTTGGAGATCTCCTGATGAATGAGTGATTCAGTGATATTTCGCGTACATATAGGTATATAAATGTTATCTATCCATTCCAAATTTTTTTCAATTACAGCCTATAAGAATCCACCGTCGATCATAGGGCTCCCCCATAGATTTTCTTATAGGGGGATGCTACCCATAGGCGCCACGCTTCGCAGACGTGTTGGCTACCGCCACTTTTGCCTAACTCTCAACGCGCGAGCGTGGAAGTGCTCTACTTTCGACAAGCCGCTGTAACTATTTTGAAACACAAAATTGTTAGTATGTCTCAATTTAGACACTAAATTAATAAAAAAAAGGGACATTTTAAAACTAGACACATTAAATTATAAAGTCAGCGTATTTGTTTTCTTCGTTTCTTTGGTTATATTTACAAAAAATGTAGTTAAAAATTATCAGTACGGTTGTCAGATACGAAGAATATACGCAACGAAATATAATAAATATTTCTGAATAAGTTTACATTTATCCTCAGGATGATCCCTATTGCTAGTTGTTATCAGACTCATAGACGTTTAAAAGATTTTTTTTTCGTCATGAGGTTTATTTTTTTCATCGTAAGGCGTGCACTTTTGGACTTTCCAAACTATTTTATAATGGATACCTCTCAGTGGATCATGTGCTACTGGTAGATTATCTATTGAAGTCTACTGCCGAAAATAGGTCTCACCCAAAGGTTGCCTCATAGGGAGAGGATTTTGCCATAGTTGCCACGCTTGGCAGGTGGATTGGCAACGGCAGTTCTTTATTATTTTGAGTTGTTATCAAAAGGATGCTGCTCCTCATCTCCTGTTCTAGTTTCCCGCTGTCACCTCTTACGAAACCCACAGGACGATATGAGATAAGATATTATTCCACCGCCATTACACGGTTAATTCAAATCTTTTGTCAAAAAATATTTATCTGTTGACGAATTAAAAAGGTACCTCGAAAATTCGCATAGACTATCGACAGTAAGTCCGAGACGAACTAAACTTGTCTATGCTTCTATGCAATATCTTATAAAGTTTTGCCAACATCAAGGATAACTTAGATAGCTTAGAACAACTTTGAAAGCATATTGGATCAATACATAAAGAACCGTTAAGATGAAATTTATACAATTTTTTATTTTACAGCGATATATTGATCTTTGTGAGAAAGACTGAAAACCATCTTTAAAACTCACCGCAGTTAACAAGCCCAATACGTCTTTCAGATCAGATTGAAAAATATAAGAAATACACAAAAGATCATACAAGAAATAAGCTAGGGTTTGACAAATAACAATTGAAACTGAACAATCAAGTTTAAACCTCCCCTTTATGTAATAATTAAATAGACTACGCCAGAAAGAAAATCGTCTGCCAGCCCTAACGTCGGCTCAATGGTAGATGCCATATACGAGTCCATTTTTAAAGATATTTAAAATAATTAAGTGCGACATTTTTTGACCGTTAACTTGTAAATATTCACATTTTGAATTAAAACGAATAATAGAGCTCTCCAGTTAAGCGTAAGTGAATAAGACTCAATCGCCACTCTAATCACCTATCACCATCAATCTGGGGTAGGGACCACAGAATACCACCATAAAATAGCAGCTTAATGCCGACGATTTTTACTAGAAATGAGGCATTCCATCTTAGTCTTCAGGGGTGGACAACGCATCTGCATTTTGATGCTTAATCAAGGAAAAATGTAGATGTCTATGGGCTACAGCATCCGCTTATCACCAGGTGGACTGTGTACTCATTTGTCACCCTTAACCTATAAAAAAAATCAACAGTAATTTGCTCTTTTCTAAAAAGGAATATTTACCAAACTGAGATGGTCAATTCTATTTGAAATTGCGACAGTTCTGGGGTAGTACAAAAAAGAGACCCTTCCGATATAACAACAACCAAGTTCTGGCTGCCGACTGACAAAGGCTCGTAACTGTCAAATAATTTCGACATGGATGCGAGCGTGTCGCCCGGCGAACAAGTATTTATATTTCGTTGCCAAATAAAAAACCCTCTACCGCTTAATTCGTAGGAAATTCCCTTCCAGAGCGTCGCCTTCCAATATTAATAAATTCTCATTTCCAGGATTCGTATGCAATTTGCCCCCGACTCCTCCAAGTTGAAACTTACGACTTGCCCTTTTCCTAAATAAAGCAAGGGAAGAACAAGTTTTTCCCAACGGTTTTCCCAACGTTTTAATGCGGCGAAAACAGCGAAAATTGAGTAATATTTCGAGGGGAGGCCCAGTTATTAGATTAATGGTGGGCAAAGTGGGGAAGTAAGACATCCGGAATAACTTTGCACGGATTAAAAACGTCTGCATGGTGGTTGGAAATGCGTTGTTATTTCTAATTGGAAACTTTGTTGCGGAAACTTTTAATGGACTCTTCGGAATATAAACAAATTGGAATAAAAGAGTTGAATTGGTTTGAGTAAAACCATCCAACATTTCCGATGAAGCACTTTGACAAGTCTTTGTAATAACCATAAAATAGTAGGTGAACATAACGTAAGAGACAGCACGGCTGCATAAATGAAATATAAATTCTTTCGGTGCGATTATTCTTCGATGCTTCTATTCCGCTGCGGTGCCTCTCAAAGCGAACTCGATACTAACGTAACTCAACACCGCACGCTTAGGTATTCCGTATTTTGCAATATCTCTAGTCTATGATGTCCCAGTGCTTCTATTAATATTATGTTAAAGCTGTCTTACAAAATTATAGTCATGTTTTTGAAGGGGAAATCTTGCGAGCGATGGCGTGCAAGTTGAGGCCTTGTTAAGAGGACCTGTTTTGTATTTCTAGATCCCGTACTGTGGTCGTATAATAAAATTATAATCGGCTTTCTTGAACCTATTTTTATTTTAATCATCTCTTCATTGAAGGCTAAAAACAAATAAAATTGAAGTGTCTGTCATGATCTCATAATGTAGAAACAAACCTTTTATTGAGCTGAGGGAGTTATTTGATTTTTGTCTACCTGTTTGTCTAGTATAATATTAGGAATAACTGAGCTAATTGTAACGAAAACTTGGTTAACAGATAGAAAGCAATGCTAGAAATGATCTAGGCTATATTTTATTTTAAACTTGAAATTAATAGAATGAATAGTTTTTAAATATATAATCTACACTACGCCACATTATGGTTGCAGCACGAATGGGTTGGCTCGACCGGGGAAGGACCACGCTCTCACAGAATACTAGCTTAATACTGCTGCGTTTCGTATGGTGAGTGTTGAGATCCAGAGACCCTGTTTTACTGGAAACGAGGCACTCCATCTTAGTTCTCAGAGGTGACAACGCATTTGCATTTCGCTTTTTAAACGAGGTTAAATGTAGATGTCTATGGGCAACAACATCCACTTACCATCAGGTGGACTGTGAGCTCGTTTGTCACCCCTATTGTATAAAAAAAATTCAACCCAGGCTAAGTCGAGGCGTGTCCCTAGGCTATACATGTAAATAAAATTAAACCTTCTGACTATTTTATTTACATGTATAGCATTTTATCGAGCTCAGGTGGTTACTTGTAAGTCATTTAGACATAATACAATTTGTATACAATTTAATAATAATTTAGCAATTCTATTGGAATGGAGCTGGGGACGGGTAAGTGTGCGATCCTCCATGTTGAAAGGGGAAGGGTTGCTAACTCTGAGGGCATAGACTTATTTATGCCCATCAACTTAAGGACCCTTTCCGAGGCTGAAACATACCGATACCTGGGTATGTCAGAGAACATCGGTATCGATGAGGCTGGTACGAAACAGTCAGTTTGCGTGTTGTTTTGTGCACGCTTGACCAAAGTGCTTAACAGCCTTTTGTTCGGTGTGAATAAGACACACGCATATAACGGTTAGGTCATGCCTGTCCACATGTATACCTTTGGCATACTTAGGTGGACTCAGACAGAACTTAACGCCCTGGATAGAAAAGCCCGCACTACCATGGCGTCCCACAGAATGCATCATCCGAGATCATCGGTGATGCTGCTGTACTTACCGCGAAAGCATGGTGGGCGTGGCTTTCTGAGCGCGCTCACCATGCATAATCGCGAAGCCTCCGTCATTACTTCCTGGCGAGACCGGATGATCCATTCTATAATGACGCCATTTCTAGTGATAAAGGGCTTACCCCTCTATCCTTAGCCAACGAGCAATGGCAGAACCCGGCAGTATATAGCATTTCCGACCGGGAGACCGTATGGAAGGAGAAGTACTACAGGGCTCTGACATGAGCCCTTCGTAGATACAGTCGCCTCCCTCAACTGGCTACGTTTCGGTGACCTTTTCGCGGAAACCGAGGGTTT